>JAUOZQ010000021.1:1091203-1127021 GCA_030710315.1 Anomotaenia brevis
ATTCAAACCAAAATGGGAGGCGTAATCCTTACCATAAGACACGAAAGGTAACAGCGGATGAACGGAATACTGCCAACTACTATTTACGGTATCTGCTGTCCTCATTGAGAGGCTAAATTCGTTGCTGTATTATCACTCAAGCTGTATCGCAAAAGCCTCTATTCAGAAAAGATTATTTTTGATTTAATTGACAGCGCCAGTAGGGATAAATGCCACCACGCTCTTCGAAACGCTCCGAAATCGTTTCTGATTCACCTTATTTGTCCAATGGATACTCGTGTGATTTCGATAAGATTTATGCAAATAGGAGGAAATCGGAGAATCAGAATCAGAATCGGGTACAAGGCAGACAACGGCGAAATTACCACCTGAGAAAATGACCACATTTTCCTCTTAACACTACCTCAAATTATACATGGCCTCAGATAACTTCCTCAAGAGCAGAGACCACCAAAAACTTCTCCAAAGATCCAATAAATAGGCATATTTATTTCAAAAGATCGTACTTGTTTTCAGAACCATATTTGGCACAATCTGGAGGGGACTCTGTGCATTGAGGCGCCGCAACAATAAAGTATCTTGTTGGCTGATTTTTCTCTCGACGTAACTCCCTGTGGAGAACAACAGCAGCAGTTGATTTGAAGGACAATCAGACAGTAGGGCCAATCCAAACATCCATTCATTATTGAAAGAGGCTTATTTTAAGTTGCACTAAAAGGGGAAGCTCACCAAAGGAAGAGATGAGCATTCGCTTGATGCTGTGCCTCGGGAATCTCCCTGAGTTGTAGAACTTTTTCAAGTTCTCTCAGGTCCGATGAGGTAGGTTTTTCCTACCTTTCCGTAGTAGATATGTAAATTAAAGACGAAATTTCCGCGCCGCCCGTAGTTAAAGCAGACGTGTGGCTTAAGCCTACCTCTTCACTCTATCATTTGCATCATCAGTAAGGTCTCACCATCAGTCTCACCATCATTTGCATGGATTAGTCCCAAATCACTAATGGCTTTGGCTCTTGCCCTGTCAACTTTATCTGCAGTAATTAATGCATTAATCGCTTCTGGAGTTCTTTCATATCCCCTTTTCCAATATCGGCAAGGCAATTATAAATTGTGTTTCATTTTGTTGATCATTGTAAGAAAAATAATCAACCACGATGGCATTAGAAATGCCACCTGATTGAGAACTGATTCTGCTCTTTTCATAGACATCTTCAGTGGATTTTGAATTGTTGGAGCGTTGCATACTATCTTTCTCAGCTAACTCAGCAAGATTAAATTTTCGACGAATATTTGAGCATTAAAAGTAGACGGGTTAAATTGGACCAGCGCCTGGGTCATATCCTTCAATCTGGGTCAAATCTCACTACGTAGTCTAGGTCAACTGATGAGTTATTTTGAAAGAAGTTTCGCCACTGCTTAATTCATCACAAGTTTGGTCAGAAAAAATATTATTTGTTTTGCAAATTCAAAATACTTTGCACAAGCTAAAGAGGTTTCGTGTAAAAGAAATGATACTTTGATCGCCACTAACATGAAGTGCTGGCGGTCCTCTCTGAGGGTTGAACTGGTCTTCCAATTAAGCAAAGGTTTTTTGTTACAAATAAAGTAACGGTAGACTATTGTGTTCAGTTGGTTTTAAGGAAGCCAAACGAAAACACTTTGGTTAAAATGGGATGGAAACGATATCGCTTTACTCGGCATTTTAGCTTTCATTCGTTGATTTTTGCAGGAATTTTCTATTTAACTTAGACTCGACATTATCTCTCCACATACTACACACTTAAGTCCACTAAATAAATATTTTAAAAGGATCATTTAACCTGTTCTTTCTGATGAGTAGCTCAGGGATAGCTAGCGTATATTCTACCTCATGAACTGCTTCTGAGAGCGGTTTGTTTAGTGGAGGATACCACTAAGCTGAAGCAGAAAATATGAAATTCTTGTTTATCTCTTGCACGAACTTCAAGATTTAATTGAAAATTCGGTCATTTATTCTTAAATGTGCTTTTTAAGCTTAGCTCCTTAAATTTCGAACTGGAATTCCATTCCATTAAGACAGTAACTTCTCTTGCACAATTCAAGGAAATCGTAAACTAATCAGTGTTTTAGTTTGGAACTCCCAGAGATCACTAGTTTTATGTAGTCGTTCTGGAAACTGGGGAGGACAAAACCTTCTTCGTGAACTTTAGAGCGGATTTAGATGAGAACACACCGCTGAATTTAAGAAAATCAACAAAAAGAAGATGAGAAATGCTGAAACACTATTTGTTTTATTTTCTAACTTACAATAACATCAAATGAACCAGAGTCCAGAGGAAGTTCCTAAAGCCTAATGGTGTTCCGCTGTTTTTCTCTACACTTTCCAAAGGGTTGCAGATCAATGCGTTATGACGAAGGCCATCCTGCTCCCTTCCCTCCATTTTCATTTCAAAAGCGGTAAACTAAACGCCACCAAACCCAAAATTGCGAAGCCATACATGCAGGAAGTGCATTGTAAACAAGTGCTCATTTACCTCCACCCAAATTACTTAGTTGCATCTTCGTAGTTGGGTAAGATCAATTTTACCTTCCAATCTAGTCATTTATGAATTGAAATCCAATTTAAAGTGCCTTTCCATACCTCACTGAGTTTACTAAGAGTAGAGCATTGAAGAGATTTAGCAATCGGTTGAGGCTTCAAATCCTCTATTTTTCATTAAAATAGATCTCTTAGCTCTTTCCTAGTTACCGTCGACAATATGGCATCGGACCATCGCACAAGTTCTGCTTGGTTTTACACCTTTCAAAATGAAATAAAAGTTGGAGAGTATTTTTCAGTAATTTATGAGACTATAAATTGCGTTTACCTTTAGATGCAGTTAAAAGGGTCTGTTTCTTAGAGGACAATAAAATTACAAGTTGCTTTATTAAAACTCCGATAACAGGGAAGCACCCAGGAATCAGTTGAGGGACATAACGTTTTATGAGCTCAAGGAAGGGGGAGGGAAACTCAGCAGTCGACGAAGCGGCTGTGCTCGAAACATCCACCCAATTCGTGGAGAGAAGTGTGTGAATGAAAGAACCTGCAGAAGATGCTTTGGATGAAAAGCCTTGTAACCACAACTGACATTTTCACGAAAACACTAAAAGAATTACACAATTGTGGCAATAATAAGCTACTTAGAAGATTTAAAAATCAAAGGTAATCAGGGAAAACAATTTGCGATTATATCTTCACCTGAATGTAACATTTCGAAACTCACTTTGTAAAGACGATATTTGGAGAGGAATTTTTGGATGATTTGATACCAACTACTCCTCTCCTCTCCTCTCCACTCCCCATTTTGTTATTCCCGGGTTTATCACGATTGGCATTCTGTTAGCCGGTTTGTGTCTTTTGCTCCATTATTTGGGGTGGATTAATGAATTCTTGACTGATTCAAACACGATCTTTCGATACTCCTACATTATCTCATTTTGAATTATTATAAACACGACGTCTAATGCTATCCCGTGTTTACTGAAGGAGGAAGTATATCCGATAATAAGATCAAAGATTCAACCACAGATCCTCGGTGGTTATTCATTGTTGCCCCCCAGGTATTCGTAATTTTATAAGGTCACGTCGAGTTTACTTAATTCAAATTTGCATGCACTGTAAACTGTCTGCTTCCGGCTTTTCGCTAACCTTCCTACTGGGCGAAGCTTAAAAGGGTGCATTTTATTTTGATGGTGAAATAAATGTGACGATGTGCGTTCAATGTAACGTCCAACGTAACTACTTAAAGTGTTAAAGAAGGCGGCCCTTAATGTGTTCTAATTAAACGAGTCTAAGTTTAGGTCACTCGCCTTAAAAGGATGCCGTAGATTACTTATCTATTCTAAAATCAGTATTCTAGTTGGTGTATGGAAAGATAGAGAGACAGATAGAGATAGATTGGTACCATCGTGATCTGAAAAAGCTTTGTTTGAAAAATTTACTTCACTTCATATCTTAAATTCATTTTTCTATTAAACTAATTAGTGAAAGACGTGTTCTATAAATGCGATGGCTCTCACTAATGAGCAAAGCTAAATTCCGGGTATTGTTGAGTATCTTCTCAAACAATCACACTCATCATGCTGGCTTTTCTCAAGATGTTGCCTTTGAAGAGAACTTTTCAATGACCTGAAGAAGGGCGACTTCCTGATATCCTTTCCTACTTAGCCTGATGTTATCGACTGCCAAATCAAACCCTAGACCTCTCAAAATCATTCTACGATAGCGATATGGATCCTTTTCAGTTACAATTTTTACTGTTCTGCTCACGGATATTTCTTCCCTGCAGGAGTTTGTTAAAAGGTGGTCGTTTAAGATTATTTAGCCCGTAAAGCGGTTGCTCTGTTATAGTTATGGTGGATAGCACCTTGTATAGATGCATGAATTGCGCTCATTATAAATACAATTATATGAGTGGTTTGGTTCTTTGCTTACTCAGTGCAGTGGACTTTCCAACTATCAACTGGTGGGCTGTTTCTCAAAAGAAGAAAAATTTGAGACAACAAGTCGAATTCACGAATTATTCAAAATGTACGATTGTAATTTAAATGACAGTCAGCACCGAGATAGATAAATTGGAAAACCACTTTACCTTAATGTTATGCTTTACATGGTAACTAATTCAAAGTGATAAAATCTATGACCTAAGTAAGTGAGACATAATTTTCGTGAGGCTGTCTCATACACATAGTTCAGAACACATTAAAGCATCACTTAAATGAATCAGCGACCAATTTTAATTGGCTGTGAGCACTACCTCCATCCAAACGTTTTCTAGCCTCTTGGGATAAACGGTGCATTCAAATGTTCATTCAGCCCTTAGGACTGCATGCTTTTATTGAATAAGTAAACTAATTAGCAGGGTTTTATTTTATTGTTTTTGGATTAGCCCTGGGGTGATCTTATTTAAGGCACATTTTAGTCAATCTTTCTTAGGTCATCGATTTGTCGCTCTCAGCTGTTTCCGAGGGGATCATATAAACTCCAATTCAAAGGGCAAAAGCCTGAAAGAGGACCGAAACGCCACAGAAAACACGAAGAGTCTCCCTTGAACGGACCGCTCATCCTAATGAGCAACCAATTTAACAACACTTGGTTACAGCTCTGAAATCCAATTAAATCTGCAAATTCTCGAAAAATCCTATCTGGAGCCACCAAATATCAGCTAAACCAATGCTTATGGCATTTAAACTTCCTAATTAGGTTTGCTCATCTTGACCTAAGAGATAAAACTCAATCAACCCTCATCCAGCGCTAGAAGGATCTCTAGATGGAACGTGTATGACGCGAAAGTACGTACAGCCCACTCAGCTATGATACTGGGGATATTCACTATTGAAACAAACCTACACAAGAGGGAGTACATCGACCAACCCCCACTAGTAGTGCGCCCGGTAATGGGATTGATCGGATTTTCGGAAAATATGGATTCCCCCAAACTATCGTATCAGATAACAGAATTTGATTCTCGTCTTCACGGTTAGGACAACTTTACACCAATGGATACATTCATTGAATACGTATACAAGTGTATCCAGCTATGCAGCAGAAAGATTTGTTCATGCACCAAAATCGATACTAAAGACAAATCTTAACGGTTAAGCAGACGTCTTAGCATCCAAAGGTAGGACACGGGTCTCCAGCTAAAGCACCTACGGCCTACGGTACCAAGGATAATCACCCCTCAAACAAAGACTCCTCCAAGAAAGCAGATTTAGCAGTGGAGATCGGTTATAAAAATGCAAACAAACCACGGAGGCAGGATTAACTCAGCGATAAGAAAACAGAGAGCTAAATTTCGATAACTCATTACAGAGGCCTCTAACTGGTTGGAGACAAAACGAAGGGGATAAAAATTGGAAGCCCCTTAATGCTGATTCCCAGAAGAATTACGCGATTTGTTGTTTATTAGGATGACGAGCAGATGAACATATGAAAAATTGACAGGCTGGAATTTACTGTACGCTCAATGAAGTGTGAAACATGACCTTAAGAAGGGGTGAGTAAAATTATTATAATTTTAGGTCATCCCTTATTGATGACTAATTTCGGACGCATGAAAATCTCATGGTGCTATAGTAATTCCTGTTGGTCGGAAAATTGCCCACGCCACGCATGCACCATGGTAACTTAAACATAGACATCAGATTTGCCTTTAACCTGGTGTACAATAGACGTGTTCTAGTGATGTACCCTGGCGTGCAAAGAGACCAACTCAATTATCTGCTCCATTACTATTTTCCAATGAGAACTTACTCTGAACCACATTCTAACTCAACTGCCTCAACAAACCCCCATGTGTTTCATCAGGAAATGCTTCCTGTAGGGTCTTTGCCATTCAGTCAGGATTTTCTCAATGGATTCTTTACATCTCCTGAGGTTGCTGACTGTCAACTTGAACCTCTTGATCTCTCGAAATCCTCCAAAAGTGACCACAAGAATCCTGCTTCATCTGCAAAAAATACCGTTGCTGACCCTTTGATTTCTCAGAAACACATTTCTCCGTCACGACTGTCGTCATTAATCCAAAGCGAAACACCATCCTCCTGTGCTCCTACTGAAATGCGAGCGCTTCCAAATTCCCTTCCCACCACTGAAGAGAGTCCCCAAATTCCTCTTGATCGTTCCGTGCTTTCTAAACCCGCACTTGGCTCTGAAAATACCATCTCAACAAGACCGAATACTTCACTACAAGATGGAAACCCAGCAACACGAGGCCCAGGAAAGAATATCATTACTGAATTTCAGAACGAAACACTGAAAGTTTACCCTCGCGAAGGTCCTCGTTGCCAAGAAGGTAGATACCGGCCCATTAAACCCAAACGAATCCATGCAACACGGCCGTCATTTACTGGTTCTTTGATCTCAAATAATCACCTTCAAAGGACTACTGCTGCGTCAGAATCGAGTAGCAATTCGAATGGTCAATCTTCTCAAACTGTCCCTTCTGCCAATTCAAAAAATACTCCTTCAACAACAAACACTAACGACGAGCACCAGCAACGGAGAATCACGGGTCACCATTCGGAGCTGCCTACCTTCCAGGCTCCTGCAAGTTCTAGTACTGTTTATACACAACTGGGGACCTGTGGGAATCTTCCCAATATTTCTTCACCGAAATGCCTTCCCTCTGAGCAGCATGAGCAAATAGTATCTGGGCCTCAGTCAAAACTACCTCCGTCAAAAACTCCCGGAGATTTCGTACCATTAAATCCACAGCTGGGACCTTCCGATATGCAAACACATGGTATGTTGGCTAAACCCTCCATGGCCTCTGTCGAAGGTGGTGATCTTAGGAGTGGCGCAGTAGTCAACGCATTCCCGCCTCAACAAATCGATGAATCGAATAACCTTGCATTCTCCATATTGATTAATTATTTGAACCAAGTGTTTCGTGAAGGCCTCGAGGCTCTAGAGAAACAAAACCAACTTTCTTCGACACTGAAGCCGGTTCAAAAGATGTCGGAGGCTCCACCGAAATCCACCGATGATGCCGAGTTGAACCGATTTCCATCCAAGGTGGAAAATGAGCAACCCTAGGAGGTAGAACTAGCTTAGATGTCTAATACAGTGTTTGAAAAGCAAGCTATGAATATTTTTCTCTCCTTGATTTTGGGTTGCTTTGGTGTATTATGGTACTATTTTGATTTGAGTATTCATCTTCATTAGATGCTTAGTCTTCGGGACGGTCATTCGTTTGTAAATGAAAATTTATATTCCTACTTATCATTAATTTATCACTTATCGGCTAAAGGAATTTATTGGTGTCTTTTCCGTTATGAGGTTTTTCATTAGGAGTGTTACCTCACTTAATTGTCTCTTTTAATTCTATTTTACATTGCGTTTTGAGACAATTTTGATTAATGTGATTTCCCAAAGTATTAAATCAACATGCAATCGATTTAGTTCCGTGATATAGGGAAACCTCTTGAAATGCCTTTTAAAAAAACCTCGTCTGCATGTTCCCTGATAATTTATACTGATATTTGCCATTTTTTTGAAAAAAGGAAAACCTTTAATATTTTTCGGTATTTTTTCATTTTTATGTTCTCAAATTGTTTCCTATCTAGTGTGCTCAAGAACGATGTTTTCATTAACTAACGATTCCAATACATGTATTCTAAATATTTGATTGATGATTTAAACTCTTGGTGGTTCATTTATTTCAACTAGTGAAACCGAGCCTTGGTGAATGATTCAATAAATAGGAAAATGATCCAAATCCACAATGAGCTAATTAAAGGTGGGTAAACAGAGGCCATCTTTATTGACCCAATCAAGTGAACTTGACGTGACCTTATAAATTTACAAATAGCTGAGGGACAACGATGAACAACCACTGAGGAATTGTGATTGATTCTTTGATCTTATTATCGGATATACTTCCTCCTTCAGTAAACGCGGGATAGCATTAGACTTCGTCTTTACGATAATTCAAAATGAGATAATGTAGGAGTATCGAAAGATCGTACTTGAATCAGTCAAGAATTCATTAATCCACCCCAAATAATGGAGCAAAAGGCACAAACCGGCTAACAGAATGCCAATCGTGATAAACCCGGGAATCCCAAAATGAGGAGAGGAGAGGAGAGGAGGAGAGTAGTTGGTATCAAATCATCCAAAAATTCCTCTCCAAATATCGTCTTTACAAAGTGAGTTTCGAAATGTTACATTCAGGTGAAGATATAATCGCAAATTGTTTTCCCTGATTACCTTTGATTTTTAAATCTTCTAAGTAGCTTATTAATGCCACAATTGTGTAATTCTTTTAGTTTTTCGTGAAAATGTCAGGTGTGGTTACAAGGCTTTTCATCCCAAGCATCTTCTGCAGGTTCTTTCATTCACACACTTCTCTCCACGAATTGGGTGGATGTTTCGAGCACAGCCGCTTCGTCGACTGCTGAGTTTCCCTCCCCCTTCCTTGAGCTCATAAAACGTTATGTCCCTCAACTGATTCCTGGGTGCTTCCCTGTTATCGGAGTTTTAATAAAGCAACTTGTAATTTTATTGTCCTCTAAGAAACAGACCCTTTTAACTGCATCTAAAGGTAAACGCAATTTATAGTCCCATAAATTACTGAAAAATACTCTTCAAATTTTATTTCATTTTGAGAGGTGTAAAACCAAGCAGAACTTGTGCGATGGTCCGATGGCATATTGTCGACGTTAACTGGAAACCCAATGTCGAGATAATTATAAGGAAAAAGTAATTGCTAGTTGAAGAGTTACGAGATCTCAAGTTGCCTTTTTGACAGTCAACAGCCAGCAATAATAAAAAGTTGTTCTTAATCTTCAAGAAAGTGGCCAATCTTATAGGAATTTATAAAGGATTTTGAATACAATTGTGTTATCATACTCAGTATATGCAAATACCTATTTTGAAAACCGAAATTTATTTTTTTTTCAATTAAACGCACTGATTTGAGGGCTTAATTAGCCGCAAAACCATTCCAATAAGCTCAAATTAACATAATTTGAAATTCTACTAACAAGTAATCAGTAACGGCTCTTTTTGTAAAAGTAAAATAAGTTACTCAGTTATCGTTACAATAATGCGTAAAATCTCTAGTATTTTTCGCTAATAACTGCTTTGAGAAATGCACAGAAGGGCGAAGACTCCAGTTCACTGCAACATTGAGCGTAGGCTGGGTGATGAATTTTGCGGTAACTTATTTCGGCTATATACAGGGATGGACAAAATAGTGGAAACACTTTGAAAAGTCAACAAAATATATTTTAATATGCCTTGAGACCACCTTTTGTGAAACTTACAGTCACCGTTCTCCGAGGTATTGATTCACACCATTTCTGATTTGTTTCAAAGGGAATTTTGGTCCACTCTTAGGCAGTTAAAACACCCTCACCCAGTTCTTTTAGAGACGATGTCGACAGCAGCGGAAATCGACTTCTGACTTATACCTCCAAAATCCACCATAAATGCTCTTCATTAATGAAACTGAGGTTTGGGGATTGTGATGGGGGCCAAATGAGGTGCTCAATTTCACTAGGATGTCCCTCGTGCAGCCATTCTTTAATAATTCAATTTGTCTGGTGGATTGGTGCTGCATTGTCACCTTGTAAGATGGCAGCACTCTCCCCGGAAACCGCACTTTTTGGACAGCACAAAATAGTCGCCTCACTAGTCTCGGCTGTTAATTCTTCCCCCATGAAGGATGCTATTTCATTGGCCCGGCGGATTTCCAAGAAACAGCACCAGAACCAGATCATCATCTCAGAACCCCGCATTGTTTTTTCATGCCATTATGAGACTGCAGCAGTCTGTATTAAATACTACTTCCGGTTTTATACAAACGTACACTCTTCTGGAGAGGAGGTTGGAAATAGGTTTTTCCAACGACGATGATTCGTTAGCAAAAACCATTTTTCCATTGCTCGAGGGATAGACCAATTCAGAAGGTTTCTACACCACCAACCCAAACGCTTTGAAACAACGTTCGTCTTTGATAGCAGAGGTTTTCCGATCGCAGTTCTTCCATGGTGGAATAAACCTCCCGTGTGCAGTTTCTGAAGACAAATAGTTTTGTGAAAACTGGGGTCTTTTCTGGGTGTTCATTGAGGAGCTCTGCAGTGATTTTAGGAGTCGTAGTCCTGCGATCCCCTCTAACAATACCGTTTAGAGTCCGACGGCCTCTCTCAGTCGAAAACTTCGACCTTCGGCCAGACCTGTGCTCTGCTGTAGACAACGTTTTTCTCCTCTTTCAAAGGCGGCAATCATCACCTTTGAGAGAGTACCTCTTGAAACGCCAAGCATTCGGAAGAGGGACAGTTTCTGTTACACTAGCGACTGCTACCATACGAGCACCATCAATTTGGCCATTCTGCCATTTTATAAGGTTCAGTGATTTTTTGAATTATTTCTAAATGGATTATTTTTAATAAACCCCTTAAAAATAAACAAGTAAACAACAAACAAAAACCTTAAAATCTGTTTAATTTTGATTGTTTATGATGTACATATATTTTAGGCTGATTGTCGAACTCCAGCTCAAATCCATCTTCTCTAGAAACAAAGGAGTTGCAGAAGTGTGCATGGCTTTATTATGCAGAGCCCGAGATACAACTTTTGGCTCATGACAGACGGGCACCGACGTAGGAGCGACATCTTATCGCACATGTCTCTGACTAGGATTCAGCAAATGTTGGGGCTTGGATCTTTCGTGAAATCTCAAAAAACCTTTATAAAAACAGAAACTTTTAATCAGAGGTGCGCGATTTTTCCTCCAAGCATTCCTATAAAGCATTTCATTGAGAAATCACACTGATGCCGAGAAAGAGACTCTAATTTATGCAAGAGGAATCCGCTTACTATTTATTGCGAAATCGCGTGTCTGCTGATTTTCTCAGTGCAAAATAAACTGACTGTGGAGATTAAAGATCTCTTTAAGAGAACGTTTATTTTTCAATTAAATTTATCAAAGTGATACCCTATGTTCTCCGTGATGTATATATAAATTTTCCGCAAAAAAATTAATAAAACTTGCGGCTTTACAAAATTTACAAAAAAGTTGGAGTGTTTATAATGGTAAGTGATACTAGATGAAACTGATATACCATGTGAATGTTCAAATTTAATATATTAATGGTATTTTGCTTGAAATTTGGCGCTAATCGGTAATTTTAATTTCAAAATCCACTTAGATCTCGAAAAATTATGCTATTGCTACAGTTTTCTATTATACAAAAGTCTTTTACCTATTTATAAATACGAAAGCGTCTTTATTATTTATAACAATCAAAAAAGCTACAACAAATACATCTCACATTCACACGAGCGTCCTTCGAAAGTGCAACTTTGAGTTCAACTTAATTAACGAAACGGAAAATGAAGTTCTAGTAGATTACTTACTGTGATTTTCGGAGAAAAAGGTCTTTAAAACCCCTGCCTCTTTTAGAAAGAGACGCTATTCCTCCCCTTTTTTTTCCAGCGAGAAGTGAGTGAAAAAGAAGAAGGCATTAACTTTGTAAGAGTTGCAAAAATACTGTCGTCAAACCTTTTCTCTCGTCTTGTCTCCTCCTGCTTTAAATTCTTTGTCCCGCACTGCATAACTTTAGTTTCTCATTAACTGAATTGCATAGAAAGTGGCATTTACAATTGTTTGAGGCTTCAAAAAGGCTTTTAAATGTCATTTTTGATCCATTAATTAGGTGATACTTTTGAGCTATACAGTTATATACTACTTTAATCACAAACTCTGTAGGTATATCATAAACATTTTGGAATTAACTGTAATTAATTTGCTAAATCAAATCCACTCTGTCGTATTCTCTGGCATTTACTCTTTAGTAATGCTACACCAATCCAAACAGCAGCTAGAATCACTATTGAGGAACATTCCTGGTTGATTTTAGAGATTCAAGTAAGAAGTCGATTTCCGCCACTGTCATTGTCTTTAAAAGAATTAGGTGAGGGTATTTTAACGATAGATTAGGCTAAAATTCCTTTGGAACTAACAATTTATATGAAACAATACATCGGAGAATGGAGGCTTTAACTACCACCGCAAAAGGTGAATCTGTGACACATCAAAATACATTTCGTTGATTTTTCAAGGTGTTACCATTATTTTGTCTTACTCCTGTATATATATTACAAGATGAAATTTTCGTGGAAACTAACATACTCTGCAACTAAACGTCTGTTCAGTTTCATTTATCATTGGGAAGACTTAACGTATTTAATTTTTTTAGGTTCATAATAGACTCTTCGCAACGGCTACATTAATAAATGAAACACGCATATGTTAAATCTGGGGCAATACGCTATTTAATTAATATATATTATTTTGCAGACTGATGCAGCAATTGAGACTATTTATTCAGTTAAAAATAATTTTAACGAGGAGATAATTAACAGGTTTGTTTATAAACAAGGAATATAATAGTGTAAATAAAGACGTCACAGCCAACATAGAGTTTGTTGGCAAGTTAATAATTTTTGACGTCTTCATTTGGTGGAACAGGTGGACAAGCCTATGCTAGTTTTGCCCCGCATTCTGAAGAGACATGCCCGTTTTCGGAGGAGCAATTAGCGCTCCGTCCTGAATACATACACACGGGTTTGTGCAGCACATTTTTTGCTCGTTAACGCCGTCGTGGTGGTGGGAGTGGTTGGTACTGGCAACTCAGAAAGGAGGAAGAGGAGGGAGGACACTGGTAAATGGAATTTTGAGTGAAAATTGTCCTTGCGGTTGACAACTCCGACCACAGCGTTTCGGAAATAGTTAAATCACTTAAGTGCACTAAATTGCCCACTCATCTTGTCTTCTATGCTTTGAGATAAAATTTAACCCTTTTTTAGAAAGCTAATAAGAATTGCTTTTTATTATCTAAGCCCTGCGGTTAATGTAACATTTTAGGCGCAATAAAATGTAAGAGATGTTAACAAGACATTCAAATAAACAGTCTATAAATGCAAGAATAGATTTAAGTGACATTATTAAAGCAATTGCTAGGAACAACAACATTTTTGACCAACAAAATCGCCTCAACGGTATTCATTAATCCAACTAGTAAATACTGTGTTGATTGGTTAGGATGGTTGCACGTGCGCACTCGAATGCATCGCGTTCCAATCCGAGATGCGCGCTCGCCTCTGAAGTGCAGGATGGTGCGTACGTGGGAGAGGACAAATGCTGTCAAGTGGGACAGCCCGTGCACGCACTCTTGCGGAAGTGGAGCATCTTATTGGCGTCGCTGGCCAATTGCAATGCGGCTAGGAGTGCATCTTCGCGCAAATTTGCTTTCTCCTCTTCTCAAGAGCCTCCCATTTCCTCCCACTCTTCATTCCACGACAGAGGTCATCGCAAATTGCTACGAGGAGCCATGCTAATGTTAAAGTAATGTGCTCACTTAATTGCAGCTTACTTATCGATTTTTATTGCTTAATTTATTGACCAATAGGAAAATAGTACATAAGGTATTTTGCTGTTTACTTGCACTATGAGCAAATTTGTTCAATTATTGTGATTTAGAATAAATGTTTACTCTTGATAAAGCAATTAATTTAGAAAATTTTGATAAAAGAACTAGTCTTGTTTCCTTTAAGATTGGCAGTTGGAGCATGTCGATTGGCTGAGTTTGAGATTAATGATGATAGCAACAGAAAGGAAGAAATTGGAGAGAACCCACTCAAAACTTCTCAATTGCCGGTTTTATCTACATTGCCATCCGTGGACCCAATCATCTTCCAGTTCGGTAAGAAAAGAACCTGTTTGATTGGTTGTGAAGAAGAAAAGTACCTCTTTCGTCCGAAACGGTTACGGATCGACAGTTTTGCCGACCCCACCTATTTCTGCCCGTATTCTCTCCTCTACAAAGTGTTTTCCGGCAAGGGAAGCGAAATAAATCCGCAATGTCAGGCCAAAATTAATCAATTTGCTATTCCCATGAGACAAGCACTCGTCAGAAAACGGTTGCCGTTGAATGGAAGTTTTCACAACTGTTCCAATCCTGTTATTGCCCCCATGACTAACCCTTGGTTGCTAACTGCTATTTGGGGTCAAATGCTAGCCAATGGAAAGTTGGGACCCCCTAAGGATGAACCGCTTGACCTATCCTTCAAACGCAAACCCACCAACCCGAGTCAGTTCTGCAGTATTCGTAGACTGGTTGAGTTATCGGATGGATGTGAAGTAGATGCCAAGAAGATCAGCCATTTTCACCCGAAAACGAACAAGGAAACGCCCTCTTACCTGATCCCTACAGTTGAAACATTAATGACCAGCGTAAAACTCTTTAACGAACTCACAATGAGAGGCTTTAATCTGATTGGCCAGAATATCCCGGTAAGTATTGTTGATTAAAACAATTCCTTGCTATATTGAAGTTTTTGATCGTTTTCTTTATTTAGAATGACTTCCGAAATCCCCGCCACAGCTGTATACAGAAACTGGGTCCAATATAGCATCATCATCATCATCATCATCATCATCATCAGAAACGAACTTTATTTGCATTTCTTCAGTATATTTTGTGAATATTACCCTATCAAACTCTAGCTAGCATTATGAAACTTCGCTGTATCAACTCTGTAAATTTTAGCTCTAAATAAACAGAAAAGTGTAAGTACCTACTGAACTTCCTTATATAAATCCTAAATATTAAATGGAAACCATGAAGTATTTCCTTAAGTATTTTTTATGCTTTTAAATATATTAGAGAAATTGATCAGGGAATTATGAAAAGAGGATTGATTTTAAGCTCCGGAATTTTTCGCAATAGGTCAAAATTAAATAAGTTTTAGAATATAGGAGCCCTTCACTGTTTGCTTAAATTACATTCAGTTGCAAGCACTTAGGTTCGCGCTTTGCTCATTTTTCAGAGCCGACATTTTCGTCCTCGGAAAACTGAGATTTTGGGATAATTTATAAGAAATGCAATTTGATAGACCTCGAATTGAGCGTAACACAGAACATTGAAACTTTGGAAGTATTTTATGGTACTAATGCTCCAACAAGATTGCAGTGATTCAAAGAATAAACAAACGATTTTAAAGACTACCCTAGCAGGAGATGACCGGGAACCTCAGAAATTTCTATGGCCTATTTACCGTTAAGTATACACAATTTTTTGGACAAAAACGTGGGAACACATTGCAAAATCAACAAAATTTATTGTAATACTGTGTGGGTCCGTATTTTGCGGCAATCACAGGCTCAAGTCTCCGAAGTATTGATTCTTGCATATTGTGAATTGTTGGTTCCAGAGGAATTGTAGACCATTCTTCGGCAGTCAAAACATCCCCACCCAGTTCTTTTAGTGAAGACGATGACGGAGGCGGTGGAGGAGGAAGTCGGCTTCTTACTTGAATCTCTAAAATTAAAAGTAAATGCTCCCCAATGAAGTTAAGGTCTGGGCACTGCGGTGGCAGACAGCTGAGATGCTCATCTTCATTGAAATGTTCATTGTGCCTCCATTTGGTAATTCTTGCTGTATAGATTAGAGCATTAAAATCATCTTGAAAAATACTGGCATTATCTTCGGTTCATGAGCAAATATAGAATGATTAACTTAGTCTACTGTCCACAATTCTCAAATAGTTTCGATTTTTCTTTCTTCTTTCATGAAAGGTGCTATTTCAATGACTCGGCGGTGGACATCCAGGAAATGGTGCCCCGGATCATCTTGAAAGAGCTCACGCCATGTTTTACCGTTGGGATCAGTTTGGCATTCTGTATTCAGTGCCCATTTCGGCTGTCTCCAAACTCAGGTCGGAAATAAGGTGGTAAAAGATGATTTGTCAGAGTGAATCGAGGGACAAATTCTGATAAAGGTTTTTATTCTACCACTCTAAACACTCTGAAACATGTGGCATCTTTGAGAGTAGAGGTTTCCGAATTACAATTCGCCCTTGGTAGAATCCAGCTCAAGTGTGCAGCCCTCTAAGACGAAAAATTTTGTGAAAACTGGGGTTCTGTTCTGGGTGTTCATTGAGAAGTTCTGCAGTGATTTTAGGAGCCGTGGTCCTGCGACGACCCTCTCTAACAATTCCATTTAGACTCCGACCGACGGTCTCTCTCAGCCAACAAATCTAAATTTCGCCAAACCTGTGCTCCGCTGAGGACGACGTTTTTCCTTCTCTTTCAAAAGCGGCAGTCATTACTTTTGAGGCAAAACCTCTCGAAACACCAAGCATTCGGGGGTTCAAGGAGCCTGGAGTATGCTTGAATTAAAATAGCGAAAGGAGATACTAGTTTGTGCGGCGTAATGTTTCATCATGACGATAGTGCATCTGCTCAATCTTGAGGGATTCTGTGGGAGGTGCTTCAATGGCCACCATAGTATCGACCTAGTACCATCAAAATCAACCCATTTTTTCCGAAACTCAAAGAAATGCACAAAGGCCTTCGGAATAGTAGAAACGAAACACTACACCACTATTTTTGAAACACATTTTAAAAGTGAAAACATCGACTTTACCTTAATGACATCTTCGTTAAGAAATGAACTCATGCATTTCTGCTAATTATGTTAAATAAATTAATATCATAACAAATTTTGCGGGCATTTTGAACGATACTCTGTTTGATTTTACGGAAGTGTGTGTTACCATCTTTAACCGATCAAGGAAACATGGAATCATATTTTACCCTGTAATATTTATTCCAAACTTCCTGTATGTGTGCAGTGAACATGACTAGCTTAATTCACGATTCATAGCTAACTCGTAACAGAATAATTAATGGATTCTTCAATATTATAGACTCAGCTATCATGAGTCATGAAGTGGTGAATGCTTATCGCAAGAAAGATAGCTTTTTAGGAGTTGAAAAAATTGTAGGTGGAATTCATAAAGGCCTATCACAGTCGGCATCTCATTTGTGGTCATTGCGTGAGCGAATGGAGGCATTTGAAAAAAAAGTATTTTCAGAGAAAATTTGTAAAAATGACCCAGAAGGAAGTGACAAAAAACTAAAATTAAACAGATAAAATAATGGAAATATTTTGGCGTTGTAAAAAACTTGACAGATTTTAGTGTTTTTGTTCACTATTTCCTCCAATTTTATAGGTTCATTTGAAATAGCGAATTTACATGTTTTTCTAAAAATAGTAGACCTCTCGGACATTCAAAGAGGTTAACATATCGGTGTTTCTGTGGGAGGAATTGCAGTGAGAGAAACTGACCCCGAATGCCTGGGGCTTAAAGAGACACTATCCCAAAATAATGGCTGTTGCATTTGAAAGATAAGGTCTTCTCGAACTTCGAGGTTGTTGGCCGGGGGAGACTGTTGGACTCTAAATAACGGAAATGTTAGAGAGGATGGCAAGACCACGGCTCCTACGGAATCCGGTTTAAACAAAAAACTAGTTTCCACCACGGAAGAGTTGCAATTAGAAAACTTCTGCTTTCGAAGACGACAAGTTTTTCAAAAGGGTTTAGAGTGGTGGAGTAGAAACCTCCTGGACGAGTCTGTGCCCCAAACAGTGGAAATGTGATTTTCCCTGACTAATTAATGTTGTTTACCTTATTCCCGACTATATTTAGAGATAGCCGAAAGAAGCATTTAATCCTGACTGCTGCCTTCTCCCAGTCGTGAAACACTGAGGGTGGTTCTTTGATAATGATCTGCTTCAGGTGCTATTTCTTGGAAATCTGCCACTTGGCCAATGAATGATTTCCCTCCCTTTAGAGAAGAATTAGCACCTAGTATTTTGAGTGACCAATTTTTTCCATCATATGATTGTTCAAGAATTCTTCCCAGAAGGAACAGCCATCAAAATCTTTCACGTTTATAGTGCAGCGCCGACCGATAGAGAATGGCAGCGCGAGGAACATCCCAATGAAGTTGAGCATCTCCTCTGGAGACCACCACAGTCCTCGGGCTTCAGTCTCATTGTTGAGAAGCATTTACGTTAGATTTTAGTGATTTAAGTAAGAAATCGATTTCCACCGCCAGCATCTCTAAAACAAATAGGTTTTAGGTTTTTTAACTACAGAGAATTAGGCAATAATTCCTTTCTAACCAACAGTTTACCATCTGTATGAATTAATACCTTCGAGAATTGGGCTGTGATTGGCGCAAAAGACTGACGTATTTTTTAAGTATATTATGTTGATTTTGCATAGTGTTTCCACTATTTTGTCCAACTATTGTAGGTCACCATATTTCCACTGACTGTGTTTGGATCGGGGAAAACTGCGAAGGGAGCAATTAAAAAGTGGAAAGACGGTAGTTTTCGCGGTGGTAAAGATCCACCACTTGGTGATTTCTTCCCTTCGTAGAAAATTGATCGATGACATTGGTTAAATTCAACGCGACTCCACAGTTCTATTCAATCGGTGTGTAAATAATGGACACACTTCGGGTATGATCAGATAAACCTACACTTTCTCTCTCTTGTCATTCTCGTGTTCGACTCGTCCTCTTGTAAAATCGAGAAGATTGGTATTGTTGGGTTGAGATCGACGATCAGTAGTAGAACGTATTAAAATGAAGGCTCAGATTTTGACGTTGTGGAGCTGTCTTGGATGCATTTCATGGCATTTAGAAACAAAAATCAGAACCCTATTATTTTTCGGGAGTAGTGTTGGGGCTTCAGCCAACGGAAACATCAAGTTTTGCCAGACTAGAGGACCCTTTGCCCTTGTCATCTTGTTGTGTGATCATTAGACTACTCTAATCAGCGTCCTGTCTTTATGGAGTAAAAATATTAGAAAGCACTCTCTGGACTCTAGCGGTGGATATGTGCGGGAAAACGCGGTGGTGCCACTCTTGTATTCATGTTGTTCAACTTGTCTTTTTGTGGATTAGAGAAGAGAGATTTTAATACAAAGAGATTAACAGCCAGTCGATTTAATAAGCCTCTAGGAAAGGGTAGAAATTGAGATATAGAAAAACGGAATTTCATCATTCCACCAAAGTAGTACTCATTGCCATTACAGAGTAAAAGGTTTCCACAGTCACAATATACTCCTGTGTAATGTGGACTATTTTTGTTACACTAATTTACTGAAGAGTTATCTAGAAACTCTGAGCTTGTTATGAACCCTTTCAGCAATACCAAGACCATTGTCTGTTGTGACATTCTAAAGCACGCAATCCCTGTATGCGTAAGTGCAAAAAGCAGCTGAAAGTTTCAATTTTCGTGCACAGACTAAGTGCCTCGATTTTAAAAGGCTTAACAGTTTCCTGTGCACTACGCTTTTACCAGACGGTTAGCCTAACGGTTTCCACATACAGAGGAATCTGCAAGATTTAAAGAGAATATTTAAACAAAATATCAAAATTGATAAGAATGTAAACAAGAATAACACCGAATCTGCTGTGTGGGATGTAACCAGGCTTTTGATTGATACTTAGAAGAGTTGGCCAAAATAGTGGAAACACCTTGAAAAATCAAAAAAATCTTAATATGGTGCACTTCAACCTTTTGCAGCAATTACATACTTAATTCTTCGAGGCACGGATTTATACAAACTGGAATCTATTCGTTCCATATGGAATTTTAGCCCACTCTTCAGTTAAAAAACTGCAGTTTTTTAGAGACGATAACGCAGGCGGAAATGGACTTCGTATTTGAATCTCTCAAATCAACCCTAAGTGCCCTTCGATAATGAGGCCGAGGTGAACTGTGGATTTTGGTGGCCAAATGAGATGTCACACATCACTAGAATGTTCCTCCTCGTGCTGCCATTCTTTAACGACTCTAGCTGCTGTATGGAGTGGTGCTGCATTATCATCTTGAAGGATGGCAGTGTTTTAATGCGAAAAGTGTTCTTCAGTAATGGGATGAAAATTTGGTTAGCAAAAATAGTCTCCTAAATAGTCTCGGCTGTTAATTCTTCTTCCATGAAGGGCAGGAAATAGTTGCCCAGGCACCTCAGATCATCATCATCACCATCACAGTAACAGGAGAGGGCAGCAGTCTCGATTAAATGCTTCTTTCTTCTCTCTCTTAACGCAGTACACTCGGCCGGAGGCCGTAAATAACGTAAACGGCAATGAATCGTCAACTAAAATGCACTTTTCCACAGCTCAATTTGAAACATTTGCCGTCTATGAGAGGAGAGGCTTTCTAATCGATTTTCTTCCAGCTCCATTGTTCAGCTCCCGACGCAAGATTTTTTTTGGAAACTGGTTGCTGCGGGTGATCATTGAGCTCTGCAGTGATTTCTGGAGCTGTGGTCTCGCGATCCCCTCGAACAAATCGATTCAGAGTCAGAAAGTCGTTCATAACCCCACTAGTCACCATGAACTCTTGGAGGCACTGGAAACGGGAGTCGAAAAGGGATGGAGAACAGTGTGGTTAGAACGGCTGGTGGTTACTGAACGGGATTTTAGGAAGAGGTGTAGCCGTCTTATGTAGCTTTATTGAAACAAAGTTGCAGGTGATTTTTCCTATTCTCGAGATGATAGGCTACCCATCATATTTTAATTTAATCTCGCTCCTTAAAATCAAGCAGTAATTATCAGAAAGTGATGCTTTCCAAAGTCGCAAAAGGTACTATTTTATGAAATATAATTTTTATGAATGTTTATACTATATATAGTGGGAAAATACATCGTTTTAATCCTAAGATTGGGTTCTCACCATGTCAGGTCAGAAAGTTGACCCGAATAAATTAAAAGTGTATTTTGAACTGCACGCAACGCAAAACTTCCATTAAGTATTCTGTTGATGCCTTGTTCTGGCCATTACAATGCCATTCTTGTTACAAAAATTACTTCTATGGGTTTTTCCATCATTAACTGTTTCTTAATTGAATTCTCTATAAACTGTAACAAAAATAAATGTAAAAGTGAGACAGTTATTCGAGCTTTCTCTTTGGCTAAAGGAAACACCAAAAAATTTATTTACCATAAGTTTTGAACATGCTATAAACAATCAGAACTTGTAAAATTGTAATTTTTGTTCACAGCTTTTGTTTTTTTGATAATTTTATTCAAAACAACGGTTTTTAAATAAAATAAAAATGATTGTAACTTTATAAAAATGGCAGATTTTTCGGACTTACAAAGAGGCCAAATTATTAGAGCTCGTATGGCAGACGAATAATTGGCATTTCAAGAGGTACTCTCTCAAAATTAATGGTTGCCACCTATGAAAGAGAAGTAAAACGTCTTCAGCAAAGCCCAGATCTGGCCGAATTCGAAGTTATTGTCTGAAGAAGCGTCAGGCTCTCTTGAATGAAATTGTTAGAGAGGACCGCAAGACCACGGCTCCAATGAACACCTACAGAAATCATTTTCCAAAAAAACTGTTTTTCGTCTCTAGCTGGATTCCACTACAGATGAGCAGCAATTAGAAAACCTCTACTCTCAATTACGAAAAAGATTTCAAAGAGTGTGGAGTGATGGAAAAGTGCTATTTCCACTGACGAATCATCGTCGTTTACCTTATTTACGACCTTCGGCCGAGTGTACGGAGTTTGGAGATAGCTGAAAGAGAAATTTAATCCAGACTGCTGACCTCGTCCAACTGTAAAACATGGCGATGTTTTATGATTTCCATTTATGGAAGAATTACTAAGAATTACCAGAATTCAGGAATTCTGGTGACCACTAAGTTCATCCAATGGCTGTTCAGGAATTGCGAGTTTCAGAGGGAAACGCCGCCATCTTTCAAGATGATGACGGTGATGTACCAGTCCATTCAGTTAAAATCGATTTGTAAGAATGCCAACATGAGAAACATTCTAATGAAGTTGAGTTTCTCATCTGGCCACCGCCACATTCCGAAGACCTCAACCTCATTATTGAGGAGCATTCCTGGTTGATTTTAGGGTATCAAGTAAGTAGTCGATTTCTCTAAAAGTACTGTTCCATTTTATGGGTTAATATTTGTAGATTTGGGGTTGCAATTGCCGCAAAAAACGGACTTCCACTATATTTGAATGGATATTGTTGATTTTTCAAGGCGGTTCACTATTTTTTCCAGCCCAAAAATGCTTGTGCCCAAAAACCATCAGAGTGATACTAATTAAATTTTTCTGTTCTCTTACTACCTTATAAGTGAACACTACTTACCAATCAGATGTTCAGTAAAGGAGTGACCATCTTCATCAAAAAACTATTTATTTACACAAACTTTTAATTTACTCCCAATTGAATGGTTAAGGTCAAACTTCATCAGTGAAACGAAACCACTATTTGTTATCCAAAAAACTGTTGGTCTTTACATCAACGAGAGCAGAATTCTCGTAAAGAGCTGAGTTTGGTTTGAGAAGAAGTGGTGGTTTTGATGGCATCCATTAGATAATCGGACCCCCCCCCCCCCCAACACTTTCAGGTGAGAAAGGCAAAGTGGAGGGTAGATGCAAACCGCGTTAAAAACACATCACGCCATCTGATGCATATCTGGGGGGGAGGGGGTGTGGAAACAGTGGTCTCGGTGCAACTCCCTCCCACCCTTCGAACTACTCAAGTTCTGTGGAGCACGAAGCACAATCCTCTCCCTTCCCTTTTCACTCCTATTTCCCCCCCCCCTCCCACCTGTTTGGAGGCGGGTGTTTGTTGGCCCCTTATCTAACCACCATCTGTGCCTCTTTGCAGAAAACTTCCCTCAAGGCAAACAGTCAAGCATAAACACACGGAAGAGCACCAATCGCCTCATTTAGGCATAAAACAACGATTTTTCTTTGGTGGGCGAATAAGCAACAATGTTACGTAAAGCGATACTTACAGCTATGTCTTTTTACATTTTTCCTATAAATGTAACAGCCTTTTTCCTAAATATAATTCGTATAATTATCTGCGTTTTCGAACAGTGTCTTGTACTTCTGAAGTACCACCCTGTACTACCACTTGTACTTCAGTAGTTAATTTTAATTCTATGGGCAAAAATTGGTGTTCGATAATTCAAAGCTTATTGTTAGTTAATTTAAAATAATAATAAATCACAACTTTTAGAATATCATCTAGTGAAACTACAAATGCAGAAATAAATAATTAAAAAGTGGTAAATATTTTAATTTTAAATATTATCAAGGCACTACTGGAATATGAAACTAATGCCTAAATTGGATCTCTGCTGATTAATTGTGACTGCAGATCGCATGCATTTTCGAGATTTGTCAATGCAAGTTGCCTGTGAAAGCCTTGCATGCTTCACTTAACAGTGGACAATGGGGTTTTGCAGTGAAAGTAAAACACGTTGTTCAGGCAGAATTTTCATGCGATTAGGCAGAGGTTTGAGTACTATCAGGTTATCCTATAGGCTCCTGAATAAGCAGAAACATGTTACTTGATATTACAATAACTGAAAGATTTATTCAGGAGTGCGATTTTGCCAATCGTTTATGGCTATCTTCCGTCTAATACCAAACTTATTCACATCCTAGTTATTAGAAAATACCTTTGGCTTTGATTCCGAGAAATCGCAAATGTCTGTTTAACCTATTTCTGCTGCTGCATTGCAATAGCTGTTTCTTCCAAAGGATTTATTGAACTGCAAAACAAACGCCATCCTAATTTGCTAACAGGACATTTGAGCATAAAGCTTTTTTGCATTAAGTTAATATGATTCAAGATGCATTATTCCTTGGCAATCGCATCGGACTGAAAGAAGAAGAACCCCTTCTCGATTACGAAGCCGTCACTAGTCTCTCCACCAAAAACAGTGGAGCAAGTTGGTAGGAATGGAGAAAAGGGCACATGTCAACTCGAGATTGGAGACCGTTTTCAGACAATTCAGGAGACACCCATTCATCGGGTGTAGGAACTTTTCCAAGTTCTTGCAGGTGGCGATGAACAATTGTATGGTTTTAACTAGGCCAAATTGTCAATTCCGACTCAACTGATAAAGCAGGATAAGCTTCTTTATGGACTGCTGCTTTAAGAAGCAGCTTATCTTCAAACTAAACTGGACGGTGTCTGGTTCAATCTTCACAAACGTGGAGGGTGGAATCTCCACTTCCACTGAATTTCGCAAACCGTCTTCTGCACACACACACCTCTCCATAAACTACATTCATTAACCATTATGCGCTTCATAATTCTTGAGCACCTCCATATGAGAAGGGTTTTGATTAAACAAATTTGAATTCTATCATTCGGTTTAACAAAATATGATCAGTACCCTTGAATATCATAAGAATTCGTTCAATTTCGTTTAATTAACAAAACCAAATTCGGACAGAACTTCTCTGTCTGCCTGGAGCCTTAACACTTGTTTTACTAACATCATTTATGCATCAACGTTGTTTGAAATTCGTAGCCATAACGGCTACGGATGGATCAAGGTTGATTCTAGATAACAGCATAGCTCTTTTTGAAAAAATGAATTTAAATCGATGCAAGTCACATCACCAATTTGATTGCTAAGGCATTTAAGAAACTGTCAAAGGTGCTACCACAACTTTAATGCATTAAAAACTTCTGGTATGTGATTTGCTGTTATTGGAACTCAACAACTTCGCTTCCACTGCTAGAGAAGACGGTTTTTCGAAGAGGTTAAGAGACAGATCGGTTCTTTCATTTGACCAGTCATTTTCTAGCTAATGGTGCTCCATACGGGTCATTTAAACTCTAACAAGGAATGGATTAATTTAATCAAAATAATTTCATGAAAACGGTTCAATCTCTCCATCATAAATATTAGAATATTAATTAATTAATAATATTAATAATTAAAAATAATAATAATAATTAATAATTAATAATAATTAATTATTAATTAGAATTAAATGCCCGGATGCGAGCTCTATTTTCAGTTTTTGAAAAACAGTGATCTCTGAGATCTCTAAACTTTTTTGGGGATCGAGAAATCTTCTGATGCAAAAGACTATCTTCACGGGTTTATTTGGCCCACTGTACTGAACCCACCACTCAGCATCCCCCAGAGTCCAGCCTTTTAAGGTCAGAATGCCGATTCGGCCACGGAAAAATGAGTCAGCGATTTGCACTCCGCGTTTGTGAGCTATGACGCCTCTAAATTAGGCCGGCGTCTACGATATTCTGGCTCAGGAATTACTTTCTTCACAAACATAGTCATCATGAACATCGTGAGCTATAATAACCTGGAGCCGATTTATATGACAACACAAAAACATATTTATAAGGCTCATCACTCGGGCGGCCAGATAAAATGTTTAACCACCGTCCCCACCTATGATTTGTCCGATTTCCATCTGCAATTTGCAGTAAAACGGGTACATATTTGAAGAAAATACGCGTGCAAAGAAGGTCCACCGTAGCTCGATAAAAGTGGAATTTCAAATATATCTGAAGTCACAGAGGATTGCATCGTGAAAAATTGCTATAACGATGTTTTAAGGGGTCATGTTTTGCAGGATTGCATGCGATTCAGTTTTCTTCGCTCATCGCAATTTCGATTTATTTGAACTCGAAATTGCACAAAATCAACTCTGATTGCAATTTCTCAGTGTTTGTTAAAAAGGCTCTGCGACGATGTGCTTTGCAACCTAAAAATCTGAAAAAGGGCCATATCTGGTATGGAAAAATGCAAACTTCGAGTTCTTCGAATTGCGCCTGAGCTCAAGTCTTGGGTCAAACATTAGTGAAATCGATATTGAAAAAATAAATGTTATTTCATTCAGATTGCTAAGTAGGTAAACAACCGAAGCCCTGGCTTCTTGGGGTGTACCCATGTTATTGTCACATGATTTGTGCAATGCTGGGCTTTCTAAACCCAAACTTTTACCTTGGAAGAATTCAGTGAAATCCAGATAAAAACAATTGTTTTAATTCTTAATGAATTTCCGGAGCTTGCAATGTGCATTCGTTTGAGATTTAGAAAGTGAACAAGTCGAAAGTTTTACGTGGAGTTAATCAAATGAAATGCAGCGGTGTGTTAAAGCGGCCTTTCAAAGTTCATTTACGGACCTTGTTGCAATAACATACTGAGGATTTTGACCAGTTAAAGTTAATTTGTTCAATTCACTTCAGAAGGATTAGATAATATTTAATTATCTTATTCTAAGAAAGTTTTTGAATATTTAAAACTATTTTTTGGTAGATGTCACTACTAAACTTCTTATTCACTTTTTTAAATAAAGGATGTTTCTTTCAATTAAAATGAATAAACTTGGTTAAAAATTATGAGAAATTCGGAATACACATGGCTGAAAAGGCCAAATTTATACAAACCCAGTAAAAAATGTTTTTGACAATTATTTAAAACACATTAGACTTAGAGGCACACATATTAGCTCGTCGGTTCTGTTTAAATAACAATTCGAAAGGGAAAACGTAAATATCGTAAGAAATCTCCTAGAGTTGAGCTTGGAAACGAGATGAAGGTAATTCAAATTTTCAGTCATTTCTATTGAGTATTATGATATAAATCTAGATTGTCTATTCATGCATTAATGAGCCTTTTCTGAGATATTCAGAAATGGAAAGTAGAAGTAACTTTCTCATCTTAAATAGCTCACACATTTTAAGCCAGGATCATCTAAATAAGATCAAAAACTTAGAGAAAATGTGCCAAGGTAGTCGACTTAACCCTTAATGGATTGCAAATTATGGCACTAACTTCGTTTTCAGCCTCATAGAAACCTGATCAATTTTTTAAATAAAGTGCCAACCTGACCAGACATGAAAGCATAATTCTGCTTTTTTCGTGTATTATTTTTCAAAACGGCATCTTCACAGTGTGTGCTGGGGATTGGAGTAAGATGTAGGGGAGAATTGAAGGAGGAGAAGATAAAGAGGGGAGAAGCGGAAGATATGACCACACAGACGACTCCGAGATAAAGCGGTTCGATTTTAAAAAAGATATTCAATCAACTTCTAAATTCTTCATCATTCATAGCCTGTTTTCAAAGTGCACTTAGTTCCCAAGAAATAGAATATCGACCTTGTTGGCACATGTGTAGCATACGTCGGAAGCAGTTCAGTGCATACTTATTTTTACTAAAGCAGAGAAAAATAGTTTGAAAGAGGGGGGATGTTTGAAAATCGGTCTATCCGTGAAGAAAGAAAAAAAAAGGGTATTTTGAGTGGATACGGAATTCAAGCCCTTTGAAGCGTAACGGCGCCACGTAGAAGGAGGAGTGGTGGGAGCTAGGGAGGTTTGCTTTTTCTAACTTCACCGTATAAGTGGGATTACTAGAATATGGAGGAAACCAACAATCAAGCCAGTTGTTCCTTGAAGAAATTAAAAAGTTTGCATTGTCTCAGTTATGCCAGACAATTAAGTTAACGTTCAAAAACCTTGCAAAATATGCCATTATGCTGGTATTTGAATATGAACGTTGGAGACGATCATAATAAGCTTTCAGGTTACTGCTTTTTACTAGAAAGCCCGGGAAAATTTAGCCCAATTTTATCTAGAAAAGATTTTTGAAACCCAAGTGAATGTATTCGTCAAGTAAATGCAAAAAAGCAAGGAATTACGGTAATATCTTACGCGCCTTCAAAATTTCCAATATGTAAAAAAGTTGGGGATTGATGTATGGGAGATCCAAACACTTTCGATTTCGAAAGAACACCAATTTTCGTTATCTAGTCTAATTGTAAATACTTGAATCAATTTTTAGATACTTTAAGGTTAGTATTAATGAAAAAGTGCAAATTAATTAAAAAGAGGCACTTTGCTTTGAGCAAATAGAAATCTTCTATTTTCTCTTTTTTTCATCAACTTACTCCATTTATCCATTTAATCTGATCTTTTCAAACACAAAATGAGGCCCTTTTAAAATACAAGGTATACTTTTGAGCATTAGTTTGCTTCATAACCTAGTGCACATTCTAAAAGACCCAGAACGAGGTGTTTCTAATACTCAATTTGTCAGAAGTAAAAAATTCAAAAGTGACGTCTTCTAAGTACCTTTTGTCGTCTAAATTGAATTAATTAATTTTTTAATTATAATAAGCCTTGAACAGAAGGCACTGGGGCTTATAAACCTTAGCAAATTTAGCAAACTATAATTGTCTTTAAATGGAAATACAAACTCACAAATAAATGCAAGCATAATGTATGAAAAGTTGAGTAATATTATAATGTTCAGTTCGTTACGAGCATCGTTCTAGCTTGCTAGTATACAAGAGTAGGACAAAATATTGGAAACACTAGAACAACATCGCAGATTTGTTTATCGGACTTGAAACAGCGTGAAACGTCTAATTCAAACAAAGAAACCCAATGTGATCGTACTTAAGCAGAAATTACGATGTGATTTTAAGGAATTATTAAAGTGCAATAATACCGAAAATGGCTGTTATAAGGTATTTTAGGACTGAACAAGAGGCCTTCTCTAGCAGTAAACCTTTTTACATATCAAAGAATGACAATCGCTGTTTTAGCTGATTAAATATGACAAAGTGTGTTTGAGGTGATTTTGCGAATTGTTCGAAAGCTCCGAGATTCAAGATTCACTTTGATGCAGCGCCCCGTATCTACGAAATCATTTTCTTCTATAAGAGACCGAATTTTACCCAAATTCCATCCCTACCGTCCCTCCATCCTACTCCAATCCACAGCAAACACTATAGGAATTCCGTTTCATAAAACGAGACGTGAGCCAAAGCAGCAATCTACCTGGTTGCATAACCAGTGAACATCATGCATATTCTGAACTGCGCTGATTGAAGGGGCTAACTCTCACAACTGCACTTGGTTTTATTATACTGCCGGCTATTATGCATGCTAACTGCCATGCTTGCAACGTTTGCTATTAATTAGGAAATAAATTGGCTAGGATTTTCTACTTTAACTGGATAACTTGCCGATTTCAATGCCGCATTACATAAAGGCTTCCTTCTTTCTCTTTTCAATTTTTTCTGAAAGTATTGGTGGATCAAAATTTCAAATTAGCTGATTGAATGAATGAATGTCAAATTGCAAATATTTGCGTTGCCAAGCTCAAATTCTTTTTCGTTTAGTTGCACATTATGCAAAAACGATTACATTGACGAGTTTGTTTTCCTGGGTCGAAGAAAAGATAATAAGACATATGTTTCCTGTGATTAACTCAGCAAAAAAGCGCTGAGACGAAACTCTGGGGATAATGAATATTCGCATTTCTTCGATGAGTATTCCGTTCAGTGATGGATCGAACTTATTATTATGGGCCTAGAGTGAACATTGTTTCCTACTGTTAGAAAATATACTACTTCTTCCTCGACAAGTAGAAAGTACAAAGAAACGTTGATTGCATCTTGATGAAATTGTTCAATGGGCTCTTCTGAAGCTGTGGTCTTGCGATCCTCTCAAGAATTTCATTTAGATTCCCATTGACTGTCTCTCTTAGGCAGCCTCGACTTTCTTCCAGACTTGTGCTTTGCTAAGGACGACATTGTTCCCTCTCTGCTTCAAAGGACGATAATCAGTGCCTCTGAGACAGTTTCTTTTACTCTAACGCCTTCGCAAGTCCGAGAGGTCTTCCATTCCTGTAAGGTTATAAGGTTGTAAATATCTGTAAAAAATATTATTTTGAATGAGCATTTAAAGAAGCAAAAAATTGGCACATGGCAATTTTTGCTTATTTGTGACATGCTCAAAAAATGCGATGCCAAAATATCAGTCGTTTCCAATAGGCAATAGGCAAATGTTAGTGCTAAGTATTCCCTGGCAATTTAAATAGTAATTACGAAAAAAGAATAGTTTAGCACTAGCTTGATGTCATCATTCGTTAAATGGAATATGATTTTAAATGTAATCTTTTATTTTACAATCTAATGAATCTAAATTCAAATTTTTTATGAAATCTTTTCGAGCGTGAAATAGTTGGCCAAAAATTTAGAGCTATAAATAGATTCTACTTGTAAATAATTTTGATTTAGCAAGAAATTCAGTCATTACATAAATAAAGGACCCTTGCTTTAGCTGAATCGGTGCAACTTATTTGTACTTGGAAATCTTGAGCGTTTTCGAAGTTGATAAATACCAGTTACCCTTGTGGATCTATAATGAAAGTTCTATATTGATCATTTCACTGTTGACAATGGAGTTTCGTTTTCTGAAATCGAAACACATTATTCACTGAAGAATTGTAATGGGCGTTGATGCCTAGCGTTTGTATAGTGGAGAATTTGAATGTCGTCTGAATATGAACACAATTATTTGACAAGCATTAAAAAGCTTCATTTACATGCGAAATTCAGCGGAAATGTCTATTTGAAATTATTATGGGTGGTTTATTCTAAAAATAAACTTCTGAATGACTTCATATATGTTATTGAAGAAATTTATTGAAAACTGAAAGTTGGATTGATGGAACTGAACATCATCTATTGCGTTACAAAGACGTGGAAGGAATTATCTATGCTGTAGTCATTATGGCCAATATTAAATAGAACCTTCTGGTATCAATGCAGTTGTACCTGGAGCTAAGCAACTTTGCTTCCACTGTTGTTTCTGGTGCTTGTTGTAGGAGTGAATAAATTGCTAGTTATTTGAATCCAATAAGCTCCTTGAACCTTGCCGTAGTTCGTGGAAAGACAATACTAACTTTATCCTGTGATTCATTGTTGTTACGGTTTAAACTGCGAGCTTGAAGATGACAATTTATCACGGATATTGTTGACGAAAAACGATCTGTAATCCTGGTGATAAAGGGATGTGAAGTGCAAAGCCTGTCGGTGTACGATAAACATGTTCCATATAGCCCCCCACGCACGGGAATTCTTCGAAAAAATCATTGAAAGGCATTTGTCTCCCATGTAAGCATTCAACTTTAAGTTCTGTTGTGTACTGTCTATGATAATTTATGTTAAAAGGTTTTTAAAATACCAATTTGCCACTAATCGAGTATTCTTAGAAATTTGGAAAACAATATTGAGAGACGTTAAGCTTCGATCGCTTGCTTCATTCGTCTTTATGCGTATACAATGATAAACATATGAATGTATTATCAAAGGGAAAAAGGTACACTTTTAGAAATCAAGATATAAAAAAGTTCGCTTGATTACAGCAGTTTGAATTGCTCCGAAAGCGGTGATACGAATACTAATAGTATACGTTACGTGGAATCATGAAGGCTAATCTATCACAAGAAACAGGACGCGTGGTAACTCCAAAACTATATTCGCGAAGTACGAAGCGGCATAGTAACGACATAAACAACTTTACATTTCATACAATTAATAATGAAAAGGAAATAAATTGAAGTCTGGATAATCAGAAAATTATAATTTTTTCCCGTAGACAAGACAATGACTATTTACCCTAATCGTATATGTTTACTTATAAATGAAGTCAATCAAAGCTTAACACTCTTGTTTACACTATTCGAAACGCTTCGTGCTAAGGAATACTCGTAAAGTTCAATCCTCTTTTCATACACTTTGAAATGTAAGGCTTAGAATAGGCGATTAGTTTTAGAATCTTAATGTAGTTGATCCGTCTAGCGAGAGAATGTAAGAGTAGCTTTAGACTGCAAACTTCAATTGTGAAGACGCAATTCAATCCTTAGAATACAAAGGAGATAGAATTTCAACAAACAAAGAAATCATTGTCAGAGCAAGCGCAACCCCATTGTTCAACAATGAAGGTGAATATAAGACTGGAACTCAAAATGAACGCCATTTGATTTACAACCTGCTCGGGAAATACTCTGGAGGGTGGTCAATCAACTTGCGCTTCTAGTATGCCTCATATGAGGTTTATCACAGTAAGTGAAAGTACAAATCGGGAGCTGTACCTTAGGCCAGTAAGTTTAGTAATGCCTGGTTTTATTCTAGAATCGTAAGCGTTTTCGGATTTTCACTGCAAGCGAGTTTCGCCATCGCAGGAGCACGAGAAGTAAAATTGATGCACACTGATCACTACTTTGACGAAATCATTATCATGCCAGCTTTATGACCACATTAAAACAAGGCTTAAATAGCTGATACTGATACCAGTGATGTCGGTTTATTCGAATGTCCCACAAACTGGTACTAAAATTGTGCCATCATGGTGCTCATTAGCGCATGGCAACCCAGTTATTGTATGCGTTAACTCATAAATCCCATATGCTTTTATAATTTGGCCTTTAAAAACTGCTCAGCTGTGATTTCCGAATGTTGTTCTTAATTTGTGCGAAAAGTGGAGCAGAGATATTAATATTTCATTATCAAGCCATAGGAAACGTTTCGTTAGAATTTTATGATTTTTCATGGAGTTGAACAATATTTTTATGTTAAGGTGTATTTAAACTGAACAAATTTAGCTATATAGAACAATGAAATTAAGATTTGCTTGGTTAGAACTCAGCTAACATTGAAAATAAGCAAGAATTCTTCGAAGCACACAATTTTTTGTTTTCAAGAAAGGAAACTCAGCAGCAGTCGAAGCAGGGGTTGAATGTGTGAATGAAAGAACTTGCAAAAGATAGGTCCTTTTGGAAAAAAACCTGCTTTATTGCACTGAAAAAGGGAAACGTTTCATTACAATTTAGAACGACCCACAGAGCAAGAATCACGTCACGAAAGATCGAAGAACTTGTTATCTAGAAAATTCATTATCCACCTTATTTTCTGACTTTGCTCCTACAAACTAATATCATTGGTTTCGTTGTTTACGAGATCAGCTTGGGAGAAACAGCTTTTCCAAAGCAGGAAGAGATCGAAACTGAATTTCTGAAGTTCTCTGAATCAAAACGAAGGAATTTTACAATAATGGTACTAATGAGTCCTTTAAAAGATTGAAGAAAGTCGTATAAAGTACAGGACTGATTGAATCCTTGAGTGCAGCATTTGATAACTTGTTCTATTAATTCAAAAATCGGTCAGACCTTAACTTGATAGTGTTTCAAAAGGCTCTGAGTATTGATACTTTAAGCGGGGTGTCATGTTGCCAAACTTTTGTGCAGTAGGTTTAAGATTTATTCCTTAATATTTAATATTACAATTCATCGTGGTTTCCAATATAAATCAAACCTTTAAAAGCAGGTCTTTTTATTTGGGATTTTCAGAAAATATTAAGGTTAGTTGGAGCAGTGTGAAAGAAACCTAGCCATAGAGGAGAGCAGAAAAGCCAAGCCTTGAATCTGTGCAAACTTGAGGCGTGCATTAACTTGAATTGTACCAATGTAATGGAGTATCATAATTTATTTTAATATAATTATATTTATCTAACAAGTCTAATGCAGGCCTTTCTGGTGGATCTGCCTAAATGTTTTCGCTGAATTTAATTAAAAGGGACAATTCTGGCAACCGAAATTGGTATGAGTGGTAGGTGTGTCATCTTAGAGAAAACTCGAAAGGAATACAATCACAGATCCGGAAGAGTCACAAACACAAAATTAGAACGAACGTGAAATATTTCTGTTAACATAAGGAAATTCTTTGCCATTTGGGTTTTGCAGTTTCAACAGAGTATTCCACTAACGAGTTCCTAAACTAGGAATGTAAAGACGACTAAATGATTTAGTCATTTTCTTGGAATAAAATTAATGATTCACTTGAGAATTCCTATAAGGTGATTCTTTTAAGTGGTTCTTTATAATAATTTATGGGGATAAATATCATATCTTTATGGACAAACTTTCAAATTAGCAAATGAAAAAAATCGTATCCCAAGTATATTTATATTTACCCAAGCGTTGGAAGCACCACCTTAATTGGATTTTAAGGCAAAATGCTCAAAATTGAATTTTTCCACTATGGGCTCCTCAACTTTTAATTCGCAGGTTGACAAGAAAAATTATTAGAAATCCCCCTAACTCAACCTGTTGAAAGCAACTAACTCAGAATTAAAAATATTTCCTAATTTCTTGCACCCTTTGCCTACATTTTATATAAGGAATGTCGCTAGTGCAAGTGAAATTGTCACTTTCGATTTTGAAATGGTAGCCGTTCGTTACCCAGGATCCATTATGTAACATTGTAGACTTAAAAATCATCGCCTTCGTTGCTATATCCAGTAGAGCATCGTAAACCAATATTTTTATCCCTCCGTGTATTAAATTTCTCTTGAAATGAAATTAAAAAGTAGAACAGTGCATACCGACCATAAAAATAGCCAGGCTGAGAGCTGGTAGAATGATATACACTATATGAGGCCTTTGCTTGGTTATGAATCCAGACAGGAAAACAAAGTATTGCTTTGGATCACGCTTTATTTTGCATAACGGTAATCCCATAAATAAATAAATATTTGGGACGCAGTGTTTGAGGAGGAAGAAAAGGATAAAATGGAAGATATCTGGATCCTCGCTACCCTTGGCATGTTGCATGTAAATCGATTTATCAACCTTACAATCATAGTCTTAATACATTTAAAATCGCCTGTTTGAAAACTTTCAGCATTTTGGATAAAATAGTTTTAAATGATGGATCTTTCAACTGAAGCAGTTTGATTATTTTTTCATTTAATTAGTCGGAAACAACAGTCTGAAAAATGAAAGGACATCGAAATTTGCATCCCTAGGTTTGATTTCCCACCTATTTGAGATACAAGGGTATCACAAAACTTTTCACGGAAATAACATTATGGCCATAACAAGCTCTGTTTTTCCTTGAAGAGTAATTTTATTTGGACGTTAAACAAAACTCCTCTAATTTAGTCTGTCCTGGAAGAATTCGGCAAATTAATCAAGTACTATGAGTCCTCTATACTCATTGTCCAAAACCATTATACTTTGTTGCCGCATATACTCAGAGTAACAAACAGACATTTCAATCCAAAGATTGCTTGAAAAGTAGTCCTACCTGGATTCTGAAAAGGTTTGAGAATTTTTTTTTTCGTTTTCCGTATAGAATTCAGCAAAGATTCCTCGGGCTATCCAACAAAGTGACAGCAGGTTGAGGGTTTATTATTACACCTCTTAATATTCATGTTTGAGTAGCATCAACTGAATTCCTCTAGTATTCCATAGAACATTCATTGGAATCATTGATAAACAGCTCATTGAATTCGTTCCTGGGAGTAAGGGTTTGTTTATTGCCTATTTAATTGTTTTGTTACACTTAAAGCAACGCAAAATGTCTAATTCATCCAGAAAATATCTAACTTGTCTGTTAGGAGGCCTTAAATTGTACACATATATATATATGATTCATTAAATATTAGAATTAATTAATTTTAGGACTCAGCATCAAGGCTGCTCTAACGAAAACATATTTTAAAATGTAAGAAGGTTGTTTTAATGATGTCTTGTTCCATTATTGAGCTCTTGTCATGTTTTTGATAGTCCTAAGATGAGTAGTCATAAAAAACAGTAAGTGCGGTGTTAGTATGCCCGAAATGATTTTGTAGCCGATTGCTACAAACAAAGAACTATCTCACTGAAGAAAGTAACCCGATCCGTTCGGTATCCGCTCCGAGAAGATAGCAAGACAGAAATGCTCTTTAGAACAAGTGTGTATGTGCGTATTTAGGATGTGAATGCGAGGGTCTAAATAGGCTACATCTGATTTCTACTAAGCAGGAATCGCTCCGTAATTGGTTGATGGAG
>JAUOZQ010000220.1:0-72683 GCA_030710315.1 Anomotaenia brevis
CACCCTCGCCGTGGCAGTGGGTCGAAAAACCGAGGGTAAAGACATGGATGGCGACAAAGCCAACTACGATGAGAGTCTATGGCCAAAGTACAGTGACCACGTGGAGGAGGTGACGGAGGACTCAAAGAAAGCGGAGCATGTCCATTAAAGTGATTGGTCTAAAGCAATCACCCCTCCCTTCCTATCTTATTGATCTTCCCCGCTCCCATAACTTTTTCAATACTATCAAATACCATTCAGGACTTGAATTTTGAATTTCTTCCATTTTGTGTTCTATCCGTTAGTAGGCCTGGAATTATAACTGTGATTGGTCGGACACTGTTGTCCTTTGAGAAATTTGAGTGGCTCAAAGAGTACTTGGAAAGGCTTATCCAGTTCCCATTGGCCAATCGTTTTAGTAACTTATTCCAACTCTTAAAAATGATCAAACTTAGAAGAACGTTGTTAGGGGTTGGTAGAGGCACTGAGTCGAGGTCAGAACTCACAGAATTTTTCTAGACGCCGAAGCATGTGACTTGGAAACGCCACTAAAAACACGACTTACTTGCTAGTGGGCTGCCAGTTAGACTGTCAGGTTCTTGTCATACGGGTGTTACGCAAAGGGATCTCTGAATCTGAACGGTTTGAGGTGTTTTGCTTGACAGACACACCCAGTGACATGCCTACTGTGATATTCTTAGGCCATTTGCTCTAAGGGAAAACATGCTTTTAGAGATGAAATCTATTGATAAACAATATATCAACGTGGTCATTTTAAAATCAATAACACGTTCGCTAAGGTCAAATTGTAACTAATAAGATTTATTCATTTTTAGTAATTTCGTTTCGTAATGACTTTGAACAATCAAAAAATTGTGTTTTCTTGCTACTTATGTAATTGGGTAATATTCGGATGAAAAGCTTCGTGTAGATCAGACGAACAGGGTGGGCAACATTGATGAAATTCAAATTTTCAGTTGAAGAGGTAGCAAGAAATCTCTGACAGGTAAACCGGCACTTTTTGTCGTCATTTGATAGTCTCATGGAGAATGTATGAGGTTGGCGACTTGTTTGGACTATCTGTCAGCGTCTTTAAACGTAGCATTTTTATTTTGACAAGACTGCCTACGTACCTGATGCATATAGATGATATAGATTGTTGATAGTAAACTTAGAAGCAACAGGACGAGAAAATGAATCGTTAGAGTTTAAATAGGACTCCAGGGAAGCAAGTAAATTCTAAATGATACGGTGTAAGTGCTGTGCCAGTAGAGATAGTAACTGAGTAACTTGGATAGGTTTCAGCACTATAATTTTTCATCTTATATGTTATTTTCCAAACGACTCTACGAAAAATTTACAAAATTCGGTTCATTATTCTGAAAAAAACTTCCCGAAATGTTGATGGCAATAATCTTATGTATCTATCTTTCAATACAAAAAAATTTAAAAAAACATAAAAAATGTAGATTAACATACCTTCAACTGGGTACTAAAGTAAAAGTTGCGAATCATTAATAAAACAAATGTATTAAATTAAACATTATGGAAAATTTTGGCTGCTGAATTAAACACATTGTCCCCATCTCTAAGCTCCGGGGCTTTGGCATTGGTTGTGTCATCTGATTTTTTCGTTAGATCTACCACAATCTACTCGCAAAATTTTACGGAACCCCATCAACAGATTTTTAATTTGCAGAGTAAAGCAAAAATTTCTGAAACAGTGGGGTAGTTTCCATTTGCGACAGTCATAACAGAAATTTGTTAGCTCAAACAAGCGCCTAATGCTTACCAATGGAGCGATAACCAACTACCACATCATCGACAAACCTTCATAAAACTATCCTTGAGAGAGATCATTTGTGAAGACGGTAGAAGTTACATAATAGAGTTAAGTAATTGTTTTGAATTTTTTAAAGGGGTTTGGTGTAGTTTAGTAAGTTTAATCTTAACAAATTATCGTGGAGAGCTACACCGACCCGGGTATGAACAAGAGACAAGAGTCAAAGAGAAAAGCACAGAGGCGATGATCTAGTTCTAGAACTGCACAAAATAATGTTCCTTTTCCTACGTTGATAGCAATATAGCACTAATTCGATCAAGGTATGGGATTATCCAATCATTTCTGCCGGAATTTCGAGTAAATAAAACAAATGGAATATTCATTTAAAAATTTAATCATCAGATTACCTTCACTAATTATCGAGGATTTCATTTCACTAGTAACACAAATTCTGGACTTTAGAAGCTTTTGGGCAAAATTGAATCATAATCTTCGTAAATTGCCACCAATGCAGAATTAGGATTGAAACGCGGTGTTTTTAAAAGGATTTCTGGAGTAAGCATATATTTGTTATTTGAATTTGGTCTGTGTTATGTTTTATCTCCAGAGACCATGTCTAAAACAGCAGTCACATAAAAACATTAATATCAATTAGTTGTGATTTCTGCAGACTTTCCCTGGGCCCACTTAACGTCTCTAGAGATGCGCTAATAAGTGATCACAGAGCCCCTGCGTGCAGTCACTGCTGACGGATTTCTCTCTGTTCACACTGACATTCGAGTCTATGACTATTTTCTTTGTCTTGACTACACCCGACTTCAACCAGCTTTGCTACCGTCTGTTTCTTATCTGAGAGATGGGCGAAATGATTGAAATGTGTTTACACCGGTACTCTAAGATGCATTTGCATGTGAAAGTGATTTTATTATCCTTTTTAAACTAAAAGAAGTTCCAAGGGTGCACATCCCATTTTTCGTTAGGGTGGTTTCCTAAACAAAACTCCACCCTAGCTATGAAACTTAAAAGGCCAAACTAGTAATCTACTTTTCAGTTTCGATTTATACCCGTAATTTAATTGAGTAGATTTTCGGTTGATGATATTTGAGATTGACTGAATAGTGTGGTATCGATTCGGTATTGTTTATTGAGTAACGCATGACAAATGGCCCACTCTTTCGATTTTATCTTTATTTGGGAAATCCGTGCAGAGTGCATAAGGAAAAAGAAAGCTCCGCCGTTTATATAAATTCAAAATAGACAGATTTTTAACCTAAACAAATATGAATTAATCAGAAATAAAACAATCAAGTGTACAAAATTAAATCTAAATGTTACTAAAGAATAAAGTACAATTTGAAATAATTGTAAAACATAATTGACGTTTTTATTTAAGGGCTTGACAGAAGATCCATTTTTGCGAAACAAGTTGGAGAGAAGAGCAGATGTAGTCAAATAGGGATTTCAGATTGTTTTTAGACCCCCCCCATTTCCAGGTAGAACTTTTCGAATTTTCCCTTTTGAAAATGAAGGCCATTAACAGTTGTGTGATTCGAAAAAGAATCTTATCACCAAACACAACTAGACATCGTCCTGCTCGATCCTCATGTGCGTGGAGGCTGAAGTAATCGCCACCTAGGAAAATCCGCTACACCATCTACTGCAACATTCCACTTTCATAAACTCAACCAGTGTTTGTCAGCCGTTTCAGCTGCTCAGTTTGCTTTCTTGAACTCATACAACACTATATTCCTCAAGTAAATCTTGGGTACTTTTAGGTTTGTGGGGTTTGAATCAAGCAATTTTTACTTTTTTGTCCTGCAAAACCAAATTTGATCATTTTAAATGAACTTAAATTTAAAATAATTGTTAAACTCCACTAAAAATTATAAAATAATCTTTGAATTTAGAGCAATTTAAAATACATGTGGAATTTATGATGCTATAGTTGTGTCAAAGTAGGATAAAACCGGTTAATGAGCTATTGGTCAATTTCTAAGGACTACCTTCCCAAGAATGCGTCAGAAGTTTTGTAGCCTAAAAAATTATCGCTGTTAGCACAAGTACATGAAGTTGGCTTTCTAATTAAAGGTAGTGGTTTATGGAAAATATGTGCAGAGTTGGGTGAGAGTTAATTTAAAACACTGTAATAATCGAATGCTTTAATTCGTATCCAACCTGTTAGGCTCATTTTATTGAATTCATAGACTCTCAGTGGAAAGGGAACCCGATAAGAGGTGGAGAAGGCTTATTCATGGAAAAGAATCGAGGCATAACGCTTTATTTTGTTTTCTTGTGGGCAATTTAAACCACGGTTTCGCACCAAAATCTGCAATTTACTTACTCAGATACTGGTAGTGAAAAGAGCCACGTTTCAGTGATAAATATCTGAATTCAAATAATTAAAATGCTCCTTTTCGTTTTTCCTTAGTAATAGGCATATATACATATGATTACTTAATTTAAATTTATTTACTTATTTGATAAATTTTCAAAACTAGTATTCGGTAGTGAATGTCGAATTGTTAGTTAATTATTAATTCTTGTTTTCCTGTAACTAACGACTCACTGCATGAGTAACAGACTTATTTGTCTAATTCTAGTGGGTTTCGGCTTCCTTTTCATAGAGTTCTAGCAGTAGATTACTAGAACCATTTATTGTTTCCCATCAACGAAATTACCGTGAAATTATTCCTTGAACAAAAAAAGCGACAGGAAACATTTATGTTATTTGCACTGTCGTTTCCGCGTGGGAGCTTGAGAGTTTCCTGTTCTAAATCCATAAACTACTAACCGAGAAGCAAGCATTTAGATCTACCGCGAACGTGGAAATAGGGAAGTGTTCACTGATGCTGATCCCGCTGTGATTTATTTGAAACGGAATTGTTATTAGTTAGTAAAATGCAGGCGCATTAACTATCTACAGTCCTAACAATGACATTTGCATGTATCAGTTGCGAACATAACCAGAATTTCGATATATAGTCTGAATAAATTAAAGGAGACATTGAAGCTGAATTCGAAAGTAGTAAACTATTTCATTCATGATTACCGTTCCTAGTTGCTGCAGCGTTTCAATGAATATCTTCGAGTTCTCCATTTTGATAGATTTATATTTACAACAAATTGGTACTTTGCAATTAATAGCGATTTAAGGATGGGAATTTGTTGGCGGTGACTTAGAAGGTGATCCCTGATCTGAGATTGATTTGACTGGAGACTCAACTGCCGATGGTCCAGGTTTCGAATGATAATCGTTACCTGATTTTCTGGAATTTGAAGGCAATGGCGAAGATTTCTTTGATACTGGAGATGCACGATTTATACGTGTTTCGGACGGTGAGCTGAAGGTTGCGGATTTAACCAATTTGCTTCCCTCTTTACGTCTGTGCGTATTTGACAGCGCCCTGTCAATGGCGTCGGTAATTCTCTTCAACTTCTCTTCAGTGTCCACTGTGTTCCCGTCTCCTCGCTAAAGTTATTATTTTGGAAAACACTCCTCTGACTCACTTTCTTGGAGAAGACCAATTCATTCTCCACGAAGACTTCGAATAGATCCATATAGCTGTAATCGTCTTCTTGATACTAAATGCAGGATATACTTGAAGACATGAGACCGAAACCCACCAATCTGATCTGGCTCCCATATAATGCGGTGAGTTTTTGGGCCAAACGCTGAAACTAGCTGGAATGAAAACTGTGAAACAAACTTACCCTAGCATTGTAATCACCAATATCACTAGTGAGACAAGTCATCGAAACTAACGATTCAACATACCAGAAATACACTGTAACCGTTACACACCGCATAGGGATAAAATGAGTCCTCTTGAGACTTAATCGAATTTCGAGCAAAGCACTGAATAAAGTTCTCGTTGAAGTCACGAACTTAGATCACAATTCTGAGTGGGGTTTCGGTGATGCCTTTTAAACCCCCAGAAGTTCAAAGCTAGAAGTCGCATAAAGCACATGATCTAAGGCTCTGCTTGATAGTCCTGAAGAAGCATCTTTGGGACTCTTACGATATGAAAAGACATTCCTCATTTAAGATTTATCCTCCAAAAGATCCATACTTTATGGTCACCTGGTGGTAACACGCAATCGAGAGTCTTTGAAATCTATTTAAGATTTGCAGACATTTGCTAGGATGGCTGTAGTGCTTAACACGTTAAGTGGAACTCTCAAAAGCGTCCAAGGTAAGAGAAAACCGAAGATGGAAGAACAAACTTGCATTGGGAGAAAAAACTAGCGTTCGATGGATGAGGTGTTGTTTGCACGCTGCCGTACGGAGTTGTGTACGCTAATTCTGGCGACAGAATACAAATTATGACAAAGGTATTTGCGATTTGTTTCATGTCATTGGCGTCCTATCCTTGAAAAGCGTATCCAAATCAACACAGCGTATAGGCGCTACAAGTGCAGCCAGTTTGTAGGATAGAGATGGTTTTCCCTCTTAAACATCAAAGGATGAGAAGAACTTCGCCGGTATACAACCGACAGAGTTGATTGGGCAATCGGGACCTACAAAAACTGCGTTTGCCTTCTATCTTCTTTGAGAAAGGTATGATGACGGTGCTACGGACTTGATAATTCGAGGTGTAAAGGCTTTGATGGTTTAACGCGCTAGCATTACGGTAGAATGAGAATTTTCTTTGGATTTTGGAAGATATTCATGTCTTTACTAGAGGCAAAAGTACATTTTTGCCATAAGTTAACTTTTGTGTCTTGTCTGGACTGTAATTTCACGGTTCACATCAATAAGACAGACGGCTTTAAAGGCGTTCAAGACTTGCATTTCTTTTATCAATGGTTGGGGGTCTAGATATAGAACGTTCGTTAACCTTTTGGGGGTCGTAAATTAACAAGTTATAAAAGAGTCACCCTTTGTGAAAATTACGTTCGATTTGACTACCTGAGGCTTTTCTACTTAAAGGAATTAAGTGAACTACATGCAAAGACAAACGGTTAAAAAACCTTTTGTGAAATGATTTCGAAGGGACTAATAATGATGTATTGACCCCTGTTCCACTGCTCTTGAAACTTTGCTTTGAATTTCCCCCAGAACTATTCACGCACTAATCGTACGCTACTTTGCATTCCTTTCTATAGTCAATGCAGAGTAACAATCATATTTACCGAGTACAAGGAAAAATATCTGCGATTTTATGTAAGAACTCTGTTTACACGCTAGCGTTTCGTTTTGCAAGGGGAAAAACGTTACATTAGTCACGTCTGGAATCAGCTGTGCAAATCGTCGATTTGCCTTAGCGTGGTTGTCAAAGTTGTTGTGACAAGGCGGAATTAGGGATCCAATCATATGACACCAATAGCCGCTTCATAAAAACACAACATCGAGTCTTCCTTCTCCGTCTAGACATGTCGGATACCTCGGGGTTTACGGTTGATTCCGAGGCGCCTCTAAATAAGGCCGCCACTTTCTGTGAGAAGACAACCTCTTCACCATCTCGACACTCATTGGGGTCATCGTCGGCTTTGTAGTATCCACGATGCACCCATTCGTGGATAAATGAGTTCTTCTCCAGATAACCCATTTGACATGACTTAGGTGAGACCAAACCTATGCTGTGCTACTTTTGTGTCATCGTTGGATTAGAATGAGTAAAAAATCGAAATTGATATATAAAAATCGATTTAACAATCAGTAGCATGGACGGTTCTATTGAGAAATCCTTAACTCAAAAAAGGCTATTACGCGGGCTTCAGAAGTCGATTTTAGGTACTCAGTTCAAGAAGAAAATTAATTACAAATGAAGCACTTTGTATAAGGATTGAGAATTTTTTTCTGTATTTTAGAAATACCTGGAACTATTTACATACGTTGTCTACAACTCACGATTTTACCGCTTATCGCTGCAAGCATTTTAGTCGGTGGGTTTGACATAGTCAATACTTTGAGTTACTTAATAAGTTCATCATCTTTAGTGATGGCAAAAAATGAACCGAAGGGAAAACGGAAAGATGGGGATTGCAGACATTGGATTCGTAGTGATTTCCGATCTTCTGAGTGGTCCATTCGGTGTTATCACAGGTGCTCTCATCAAGCCAGGAAAATATTTAAAAGGCATCGACTTTTTAAAAGTCACTTTGCTACCTATGTATTTTTAAGGTTGTATCTGCTTTAAGTGGCCAAGTCTAGTTCATCGCAGGCAGTGAAGTTACGAAGTATAGGGAAGTGGTCTATTAGGAAGAAAATGACCAGCCTCTGGATCCTAGGTAGAGAAATAACGATTGTTTAGGCGAATGCCTGGATTTACCTTTCACGAAGGTTGTCCAAAATCTAACAATTATGGTCGTATCATCACGAAATAGGAAGAGAAGAAGTTTGGAACTCTGATAAAGAGTCTCTCACTTGACCTTGAATAGTCCAGTATCTGGTTTTCAAAAGTTGTCCACTAGCATGGCCCAGATTTGGACAAGATACATCTATCAATTCAGCCAGTGTGTGTTTTCAAGTATTTTTTTAACACAGGTGCTTCGACAAAACTTGCCGTTCTGGGTCCCGATGATGCTCCTGTCACGGCATCGGATATTTTTCAGAACTTGCTTCTGTAAAAAGTCCATGCTTTTAATCCTAACTAAAAGTTTCGATTATTTATTATATCTAATTTAATCCTTACATTCGTATTTACTTAATTTCCTACTACTAAACATCTCAGAATTTAAAAAATAGCTTTGAATAACATTATGTCAAACAATTTCGAAAAAAATGTTACGTCACCTTATTTGTTGTTTAAATCAACCTTCCAAAGATCTGTCTACTTTTGATTAATTTTATTTAATTTTAGAAATATCTCTCCAGCCAAAATAGTCTCGTTAACGTAGGTAAATTTACCCTTTTTTATCCTATTGAAAAGTGGAAAAAGTGAAAATGCAATTTTAATTATGATTTTACGCCAAGACAATCAGACGATGAGTAAACTTCCCTGAAACCGATGTTGCTGAGTCCGTACAGACGAATCTTGATTCCACCAACACGATTAGTGAGTTTATCTGTTTCAAATAAAATCTCTTGACTAACGAGCCAGGAGGGGTTTTATAATCATCCACTCACTGTTTTTTATGAGAGAATATACTTATGGTTTTCGGGGCTCTTCCATCCCATTTGATCTGATACTTACGTCTATCAATATTAACGTGAAGTGTAGATGGATCAGTTATCTAAGGTAAGATAATAGGCCCCCAAGACCAGAGGAAGGAGGGAAAATGTTCATCCCGGAGTGGTTATTAGAGAAGTGTGAAGGAAGGTGTGTAAAAGATTAGGATGGCCTCCTTTATCGGTAAACAACATGGCCAAATGCACTAAGTTCAAAGGCGATTCACATGTCCATCGGTGGCGGGGCGAAGATACCCGCAGTAGAGTAGATTTAGTGCCTAAGCTCGCCTTTTGGGGTGAAAAAGGCAGGGGAAGGTGGTAAAGTCACGTGTGAGATCCCAATGAATGTCTATTCTAGAAACGCTAAGGTCAAAAACGAATAGGTGAGTAAAGGATGAGTATCCAGCTATGCTCCTACCTCGGAACCAACGCTTGAAGCAGTAAAGCAGCGAAAAAAGTATCCCACTCTGTAGAAACCAAAGAAATGTATAATGCAAGAAAAGATGGGGACTCTCTATCTTTAGTGAAGTATTCATTTCAGTATTTCATTTCAGGTGTGGAGGAGGCGTAGATCTCCAGTGCATGTCGTACGTCGATACCAACTAATATGAAGGAGACGAACAGGCATGCGAGAATTGTGCATGCTGCGCCCGGTGAAAACGGTAACCCAAAGTCCGAGCCAAAATCATGGTTGGCTGGTTCGACTTATCAAACAATGCCACTCAGGTTCTATGTTGGTAAATGTATATGGTATGACCACGGCGTCCGAAGTGCACGTGGCTAAAGATAAGGTTGGTAATAGGCGGGCATAGGGGTGCCCGGTTTGTATAGCCGAAAGGTGTGCCCTAAAATATTACTTACTCGGATGGGCGGTACAATTCACCAAGATGAAGGCACTGGGACGTTAGCAACGTCGATCTGTGGTATGACGACGGGCCCCGGTACTGAGCCTCGGTTCGATACATTTCTTCCAGCTTCGCTTATGTATCATCCCTTTAGTAGGCCTCACCCCTCGGATCTTTGTCCTGCAGAAGTGCGCCTGATGAGGCTTACTACAGAAGAGTTGGCACCTGAAGGCTCAAAATCGGAGTCTTCAACTCTTTGTACACCAGGGGCAGTGGTGAAATTCATTCGTATACGCACATTCCTCTCTAACTAGAATCTTAGCACCAAATACAAAGGTTTCTCTGCGCCCCTCTGAGTTGAAAATTTCCAAGGCACAGTGGACAGCCTCAGCACATGCATATATTCAACAATCCCAATAAACAAACAAACAAACCACCTTCCTGTTGCACTTTCATTAAACCCCGCTGCCCTAGACGTCACCAGCCAAGAGGAGTCTTTGTGAAATTTTTCAATGTTTCGAGTAGGCAGACCTCTGCGACGGTGATGCATATGATATGAATTCTCAGTGGACAACAGGCAACGGAGGGTTACAAGTTTTGCAAGCTTTCATTACATACGTGTTAGTATTTAACCAGGTGCTTGTACATCTCTCAAGCAAGATGGGTGTTGATGAGCGTCTGACATTCAAAAATAGCCAAAATTTTGAAATTTAACAGAGGAGAAATGTTGAATTCCTTGGTATTAGGCAAAAGGAGTTTTCTACGACATCATGACAGAGAGATTAATCATTCAGGTTAATGAAACATATTGTAGAAGTTTGAGAAGACTCATTTCAGGGGCGGGACATGACTTCAGGCATGAAGACTGGATTTTCGGAACTTGAGCACCAAAGGATCTGATTAGCATCGAGAAAACTGTATTATGAATAAGTAACGCTATTATGGACCTCGAGGAAGTTGTCAATGAATCTAAAAGTCACACTCATGGTAACGTCTCGATGTAAGTCGCCTATAGAAACTATATTCGTAATCGAAAAGTAAATAATAGAAAAAAAGAATGCATCCAACTTACAAAGGAAGCTTCAGGAATTGTCAAGTTATTTATCCGCCAAATAATCGATCAAAGAAAATATAGACCTTGGAAAACCACTAGTTCTGTCGAAATAATTAACTCTAGTGGCTTAGAAAATGACTCCGACGAAAGATATTCAATTACATAAACAAATGGAAAAGGATGGAAAACTTATTATTTACGTTTGTGCTTTTCAAATTGAAATTTCCCTCACAATCGTAAGCTATGCAGTCGCGTAGTAGTTACTGTCACCTCATACACAAAGCCCGCCCAAAACCTAATGACTGAACCGCCCCTGTCGCCAACCGAAGTGAGTCTAAACCTGTGTTCCTATACCAGACAAACTGTTTGAGTGCGTTCCTCAAACAAGCCTTTCGATGCTTCCCACTTCTTCCTCATAACTGGACTTCTAACTGAACCTGAAACAGAGAATCTCTTGTCTACTTAGCGACATACAGGAAAGATACTGAAGCCGTTTGATGGGCCTTTGTGAGAAGAAAATTGAAACTGCAAGCCCTTATATCGAGTTGTGTTCTTCTTCCCAAAGGGTGTTCGCCATTCCGGAGATGCTGGAAACCTGTGAGCACGTGGGGATGGATGATCCCCTTCTCAGCGGCTTTAAAGGCAGACGGGTCTGGGGTGTTCCAGGCAGTGGCCTACGTCTTTATTGCACAAATTTCGCACTACAACATCACGGCTACGTTATGATTGCGTGAGTCATCATCAAATATTCAGTGTGAAACCAGTGCCTAGATAATGAGTTCATTAATTTCCAATCAAAGCCACTGAATAGGCGCATTTCGAATGCTTATTGAGCATAAATAAATAATATTTAATAAATAGTATAAAATTAAATACTGTCAATTAATAAATACAAATACTTCTCGTATCTCACCTACCTCTTGCATCGACTTAAAACATGAGATAACCCTTTGACCAAATCTCAGCTTCATAGCAAAAAAGCACATGTTATCCAGTAAAAACAAATCAAAAGTCTCCATCTACTGGCCAATGAGTGTTGATCTCAGCTTCGAATCACTAGACGCATTTTTAGACACATATAGTGATCGTGATATTGCTTTTACACAAAAGTTCATGCATATGTTGTTAGAGAAATCCAATTCTATTAAACATTTTGCGGAAATTGCTTTAATGGGCAAGGTAATTCGAGAATTTTTTATGCCTTTCTATCACATTTTTATCTCCTTTCATCCTCTTTCTCACAATAACTAAGCAAATTTAATTTATAAATACATACAGTCTGGCTTTATTATCATGTGCATGGGAATAAAACCCATTGAAACAGGAGAATCTCATAATTTATTCTTCGTTTTCTAGGTTTTCGACTGGATTTGCGACATTGGCCATTCCGAACGTTCCCATTGCAGCTATTATTATCATCACAACTGTACCCACCTCAATCGGTGTCAAAACTGACTACGTATCTCTGTTGCTTACCATCGAGTTTTTAATGAAAGTTAATTTTGATGAAAATTCTAACCTTATAAAATGCATAAATATCAAATCATATTCAAAAGCCTATTGTCTAATATAGGGCATTCATGTACACTCTATTTAGATTAGTACACCAATTGCAAGATCGTTAACCACCATCTTGGGCGGATTCATTAATTAAAGATTGTGTAATTTTTAAATTTTTAACTCTATCAGGAACCGCTGCCGTTCGCTGCAGCCTTTGCCAACGCAATTGTTACTGGGACATTGAATTCGAAGGAAGTGCACAATCTCTACCAAAATAAGATTTTATTACTTTATTGACTTTGTTGGACTTGATATGATGTAATGCCTTAAAGAATACCCTATTTAAACATGACGGGCTTGTAGGAATGTACTGTAAACGGTGATTTGGAGTTCGGTGTGCCATTGTGTTCTAAAATTTACATAACTTGCTCTTGCAGTGAGTAGCTACTCTTAGATATCCTTCCTAGATGGATCAAATACATCAGAAAAGATGAAAAGTCCCAATATCAGAGGAAGAAGATAAAACGTCCTCCCAGTGTGTATGAAACAACATGTAGTTTTAGTAAGGTTTTGGTTTACATGATTTTGTTAAAAAGATAAGCTAATTGGATTTGGGCGAATGAACTCAGTCAAGGGGTCGTAGCAGGTGTCTCTGTTTAACAGTTCGATGATAGTTCCAGGACCACTACACTAGTCTGTCGCGACTGTATAGCTCACCTGAAGAGGAGCCAGTGATGGGAATCAGAGACTTCGTTAACCATCCACAATCTGTTCTGCCAAAATATGCACCACCAATCTATCTCTAATTTTTCGTTTGTACCTAATTGGCTCCTAACCATTATAGGTGACTTAACTGAAACCGTTCCAAACGTATTTAATATTGTTAAATGATCTATAACAACTTGGAACACACTTTACTTGGATGAAATCTTCCGTAGTGGCTCTAAATGTGGACAAGGAATGTTCGAAAACTCAACATGAATTGATTGCAAAAACTTTGGGACCCTACACTATTGAATTTGAGGTGGATAATGCTTTACTGTAATGGTAGCTGCCTAGAACTTTAACACAGATTTTATTGGTTATTATGCTTATAAACGTTTAATAAATCAAAATCTAAAAGTAAGTGATCGTCGTGATGATGGGGCGACCATCTGTTGCCTTAGCTACATGCGCCGCTCTCCTAAGTGGTGCAGGGGTGGGTAGGAGGAGGAGGAGGAGGAGGCGAATTCCTTCGTGTGAGGAGTGTTTGAACTCCTCGCGCCATGTCGCCAAGTTCTCACGCGTTCTCTAGCTCGCTCCCTAGCTGGCTGCATGCTCAATGTGTCCACTGTTTGCTCAGGAACCTACTACTACGCCTACTGCTGTCGCTCTTGAGCTGTTGGAGAGAGAGTGGTGGTGGGCTCGGCGTACTTTCTACAGGTTTCAGGGAAGAAAAATGACCGTGTTGATTTTTTTCACGAGCAAAAAATCCACCGAGCTGAACTGAAGTGTTTTGGAGTAAAAAGACTCAATTTTTTGTTTCACGTAGGCTAAAAAACTCCTTGATGGTTTGATGTGGTGTCTACTGACTGAATAAGCTTCCTTTAACTGGAGTGGTGGTTTAAGGCAGCGACGTCTGTGATTAACTGTCTTTGTCTGCTTAATGCCCACAATTTGCTTATCCCCTTTAAATTAAACCACGAAACCAATTTCGGGAATTGCGCGAGGGTTTCTGTGTTTACGGCAAATGCTAGACTCGATGATCAAGTTGTTATCTAATCAGTAGGACGAAGTGGGATGAATGCCAGAGGCTAACCTGGCCTTGCATTTGTTGAGCGGCATCAGAGACCAGTCAGTCTTATGCAGCGAAAACCGCTTTATCGTTGTAGGGGGGACGGCACCGGTTGTTAGGAATTTCCTGACTATAGCCTTGTCTTCTATCCCCAAGGCTGTCAGACCGAGGCGATCAGTTCATAACCAATAAGCATCAATAAGCCGCATGTCTTGTATTTATGGAACAGAAGTGAAAACTTTTCTGTTTAAAAAGCCGAAACCGCTTTGTTGTAAGTCGGTAAAACCCATGAAGGTTTCACTTATGTTTTGTGAGAACTTCCTCAATACAAGATAAGCATACCGCTCCTTAATTGACCCAGAAAGCCTTTCCAGATGTCAGGGTGAAAGGTTGTCGGCAATGAATTAGACAGTATTCGGTAATAATAAAGTCAAATGCCAAATTGGTTTACGTCAAACCACCGTCATCTTGTGCGTCTATCCCAACTTTAATCCAGCCCACCCGGGGTAGGATCTCCTCAAAAACCGCTTTGATTCCGTTGGCGATTAAACCTTTCTCAAATCGCCAGCAAATTACGATTTCCCCGTTTAAACGCCTTCTGTCAGTAAAAACGGGTTAATTAGGCCTTTTTTGGTGCTGGAGTGGTGCCGATAGCGCCTTATAGTTCACGATGATCATTCGGTGAGGTAAGGTCTAGGGAATTTGGTGGAGACTAAACAAAACAAGGGAAACTGGTGTAGACGTAAAAAAATAACTGCTCAGCGTTTCGGTGGGGAGTTCATGAAGGGAAATGGCATCAGTGGTATCAGGTCATCCCATAAGTTCTGTCCTGATTTTAAATAAAACAAGTGATTGTCTATGACTTTCTTGCATCTATTAAATTTTAGGATTTTTAGTTTCTACCTTAGTTTTCTGCTTTGTAGACACTCTTCCGAAAGATTTTGTAATCTACGAAACCAATGTTGCTGAGTTTTCTTCCTTGATTTCATAAAGTATTACCTGTCTCTAATGCTGGAGCCCACTTCACATGTTGTGATCGAGGTCTCAAGTGCCTCAAAGGTAATCGTTTGTTTACTTTTCAAGGCATGCGATTCGCTCTAACTCACGTGGACTCTTAATTCAATTAAGCGCTTCTTTTGCAGTGTTGTGGTCTAGTGCATCCTACCAAATTGTCGCAGTTATCGCCGCGTAACAAGATTACATCTTGGTACTGTTGTGACAACCTGACAAATGGTGGTGTAGTGGTCATCACGTCTGCTTTACACGCAGAAGGTCCCCGGTTCGAACCCGGGTCGAGTCAGACAGGCCTTTTCTACCGCGTTGTCGCGCTCGTCGCGTTAATAGAAGCGTGGGAGGGGCGTGGGGGGCCCTGTTGGCGGTGGCGTGGTTGCAAAAGGCCGCACTGTGCCTGCCCTCGGAGAGAATCGAACTCTCGACCCCTGGTTTACGAGACCAGTGCTCTAACCCCTGAGCTACGAAGGCCTGACTGGCGCGCAGGCACAGCCCCAGGGGAAAAGCGCTCCACTCCTGCCGGACACAGAGTATTTCATCCTCTCGCAGTCAACGTGGCTGCCGCCGTGGAGCGCCCCTGTGGTCGCCAGGGTGATGCCAACGATGGTAGGGCAAAAGGAAGGAATGGGCGGAGGTGGAGGCGGGTCGAAGGCGGGTCGAGGGCGGGGATGTAGCTCAGTGGTAGAGCGCTCGCTTCGCATGCGAGAGGCCCCGGGTTCAATCCCCGGCATCTCCACGACGGACACTGTTCTGTGTGAAGACCCACGTAGTGGTGATTCTCGTGGGCGAAAAATAAGACACCACCTGCCCGCCCCCTCTCTCCCTAGTTTGACCGGCGGACATTTTGAAATCGGTTGTAGACATCACGCAGGCATCGGAAGTGCCCAGGGAAGATACAAGTAGTAGTTAGCAGGTTGATGTGGTCTAAGAGGTGGGGGGAGGAGGATGCCGGAGAAGTGGCGGCGACGACGACGGCGCCATCATGAATGAGTGAATGAATGAGTGGTTGTGTGTGTGGGAGAGAGAGAATGGAGAAGTGTGTGTGAGCAAAAGCCGTGTCAGCGGTGGGATTCGAACCCACGCCCTCATGAGAGGACCAGAAATCCCAGAAAGTCTTCACTTGAGTCTGGCGCCTTGGACCGCTCGGCCACACTGACGTGGAGCTGGCGCTGCCGACTTCTACTGCTGGCTACTCAGTGTGCTTTATTTCTGGAAAAGTAACTGTATGTATGATCGAATTAGTGAACCATGTCAGATAGAAGCTGATTGATTCTGCTCACAGAGAAATAGCAACGCTTTGCAAGGGTTAATTGTTAACATTTCCCGGACTGAGAAACGGTCCTATCAATGGAATTCGATTGCCGGAAGCACGGGATAGTTGGATTTTCCAGTGTTCCAGCATCTTCTTTCCTAACTTTGTTCAGACATCAGACTGTATCCAATTGAATCCGAATTGAGAGGCTATTTTTATCTGCATTTATCAATATAAGTCGGTTTGAGGAAACTTGTAAAGCCAAATGTAGAGTGTTCGAATATACTCTGCTGATTATCACGTTTGCTTTGGCTTCAACGACCCACCTATAAACTATGAGCTTCGGGTATTACAAGTTAGTGGCATTGGTAGTCAGATATGTGTGGGTGTCATCGAAACATTCTAAAACGTAACTAACATGATGAATGTAAATAGTGGCAGTCACTTCGGGTGGTTTATTCACCATCAAAGTGGGAATTAAACAGAGGAGTTGTATTTGTAAATGTCAGTTCCACTGGCCTTCTGGGGAGGATATAATTTCGGTAGGCACCACGATTAAGGTGCTGCAAAATAATGGAAAAATTTTCACCCTCTCTTAAAAAACGGATGATTTGAAATTAAAAATGACATGAACGTGTTGTAGCAACAGTATGCGTCTGTAGTCTAAGGATGAATTGAACAGTGGAACCATTTTAACCTGATCTTCTGGATATGATGTCAAGAGAGGCTATCACCTCCTCAACAAGGATCTCCATTTTGTATTTGTCTATGGTTCCAGCAGTTCTTATCATTGTTAAAAGCCATGAGCTCGAAAATCTTTTTTTTTCATTTCCTCAATGTGCGACTGCTTACCACCACGATCATTTAAATACACAACAATCCTTTTAAGCTGTTGTATGTTCGCATGTGCCTATCAGGAGAATGACATTCAAGCCTATTCAAAAGGGAAAATAGACTTTTTCATTTCTGGACATGAAGCTGTCTAAACAGGCATCAAACAATGTAAAATGCTACAACACATAAAATATTAGGGACGCAACTTGAAAGGGATTAGTCAAGTGGATTTATGAAATTCGCCTTAACCAATGGTATTGTTCATCTCTCACGAATATGCTTAGAATGACTAGGAATACAGACGAGAGGGCTAGTGTTTTTATTTACTATTGGAAAGGCCGAGTCTTAACCAATGTGCAGTTTCTGAAGTGTGTGTTTTTGAGTAACAATAGCCCCAATGCCTTTACCATACTGTGTCACCAAGTCCAGAACCTGAGTATAGACAACGTGAATAATTGCAGGCCTCAGACTTTGCTCAGGCTGGATCATTTCGTGATGCTCCAAGAGATTAAAAATGATATTGCTACGTGTGACTCAAGGAATGTGACTCAAGAAATTGTAAAATGGGCATACACAATGCTTGTACTGAGTCATTCGGATCTGAGCTATTCAAATACTACCTACTTAAAAGGCCTACCGATTATCTCTACCTGCTTATTGTTAATTGTTTAACTAATGAAAATCTCTGCTACCAAAAAATCCTGTCATTTAATCAAAATTCTTTAGACATCATTCCACTCATTCTTCCATCGTTTCAATGTACCACTGTCCACTGACAAAATTATTGTGGAAACTCCATCAAAAATCAGCTAATAATATTCCACCTTTTGTGGAAATTACAGCTCCAATTCTCTGGGTTTTTGAATGATACAAATTATGAAATGCTGGTTACAATGGAACTTTAGTAATTTTGGTAAAAACACTCTCCATTTCTAAAGACCATGACGGCGGAAACCACTTAAATAGACCATAAATGCTAATTCACGTTGGCCAGATGAGTTACTCAGACCTTTGGAATATTCCTCGTGCAATTCTTTAGTAATTCTGGCTGTATGGATTGCTGTAGCGTTATTATCTTAATAAATGATGGCGTTCCCCTCCGAAACAGTTTTTGAACCAGAAGAGTGTAAACTTGGTCTCATAAAAATCCTTAATAACACTAAAAAACTTAGCCTTTTGAAAGTTTAAGAGTTCCTAATTTATAAGATTATAGCCACTTTTACAAACATCTAAAAACAGCTATTTGGTATAATCATCTTTAAAGATAATGCTACCCAAAGGCAAAGTGTTTCCACCATTTGTCCAACCAGTGTTTCTATGAGGACCTGATTTTTCTGTTTGTATCTGACTAACAACATAAACAAATGTTTTCTCCATTGAAAAGATGAATCGATTGAAATTCTTCGAAAATTGATGTGTTGAGAAACGTAGTCTGCGTGCCCAATGGGAAAGAGAAGAGCGAAATAGGAGGTTCGTAGGTGTGACTCAGATTATGTGTAAGACAGCGTTGCCGTTTGGGACTGTCGAGACTTCCAAGCAGTTACCAAAGTAACACTAAAGTTAGAAGCTAGAAAAAACAAAGAAACGTCCTTTTTTCCTTTTTTTCAAAAAAAACTACTAAGATTTCTTTCATTCGGTAGGGTAAGGACAATTAAGAATTGTCTGTCGCGGACAGCTTCTCCTTGGTTTCCTTTCTAAATGGATCAAATATCGAAGGTAGAAGCGAAAAGTCCCAAAAACAGATGAAAATTAGATGTCCATGACAGAATATTTTGGATGTGTGTGGCATTAGTGGGGTCAGGTTGTAGGTGATTGGCGATCTGATATATTGGTAACCGAACGAGCCAATTAGATTTGAGTGAATGCACTTAATCCTACACTCTAATCAAGTAATCTGACCTGCTAGGGTTAAGATGATACCGTCATGTCAACAAATCACTTGTTTCACCCTGGTGTTATAACTTGACTGATGCTTCGTAACGTTTAAAATACTGAAATCAGCCGCATTTAAGTAATACGGCAAGATAATCAAGAGTTGAAAGGGTATATATAATGAGTATTACGAGGAATAGATGGTTCTGTCAATAGGATAACAGGCCACCAGAAAACGGATGCGTAACATCTCAATACATATATTCGTGAAAGTACAACGCTTCTTAGAAACAACGTAAACAACTGAACAGTGAAATAAATTATAGTTCGAAGTAATCAAAAATTATATATGTATAAATAATTTTCGGGAGTTACAACAGTATGTAAGAACTCCTATTACAGGTTTAAAAGCCACTAGAATAGTTTTGATTACGTTAGGTTGATGTTCTTTATCATTCTCAATAGTAATGTAAAAAATGACTAATATAGCATTAAATATAAATACAAAATATTTATAGACAAAGTACTTGCAACAATACGGGATCCCACACCATATAAAACTTACGATGAACAAATGCCCACTGAACATCTTGTTAAATCAGTAAAACTTATTTTCGTCAAAGAACAGTTCACCTTAAGGATTTTCGTTATAGGCACTAAAAGTACATTGCGATTAAAGCTTCTATGAAGGTAATAATAGATAAAATAATCCCCAGGATTTGTTATTGCACAATGTCTTCGAGAGGATTTTGCAACCAGGGGTAGTGTTGTCGTGTGAAAGTGTCACTGTCGTCGATTAGAAATCCAAAAATTTCTCACTGAATCTATTAAGCCAAATTTCTGACCATAGGATGATTGAAGTCCAATAGTCTGAATTATTTTGAAGCTAGAAATCCTATAAATCCTTTATACTTTTTAAGCCAATTTTAGTAAATATACAAACTTTGATTGGAGCTTATGCACGATTTTTTGGTCTTGTTTAATTACGCTTAACTTGGTTTGAATAAACGCAAATCCTCTCCATTCACATACTTTTGCAGAGAAAATGGGACTGAGTGGCCGTGCACATCATTATTATAAATCCTGAAAGTGTAACTAAACGCTAATATTTTTCGAGTTATAGAATTTCAATGGGGACTGTGTGTATGATGCCAGAAGAGAGTGTTAAAGGAGACGATCTGATTGAACTCGTGCCGCATTTATCCATTTATTTCTCTGCTATCTGCTTTTTGAAAGCCAACTTAAATGAGATCTGTACACCCAATTATGAAGTAAAAGCAGGAGCCTAATACATTTCTAATTCAGTAACTGTAGTGCTTTTATGCAAGCATGTACTTAGACAAGACGTATATTTAACCCTTCCTATGCCGTAAAATCATTATGCGATTTCTTAGCAAAGAGAACTAGTTTAGTTGCTGATTTTGGTTATTCCAGTTTATGTCCTTCACGTTTTATCCAGGTATCAACAGAAACCAAACTGATATTGTAGCTGGTACCAAATGCAAAACCCATATAGCATTTATTCTGGCTTAAACCATCCACAGTATAAAGAAACTCCAATTTCTCAAATGCGTTTTTGAAAATAGAGAAAAATTAGAGCAACTGTCAAATCATCCTGCAAATATTAAGACGGAACAAAATCTTCTAATGCAGGACCAGATAAGGAGCTCATCTGCTTATAAATCATCTCAATTTTGAGAATAATAAATGAGCTAGATAGAGACAAAGAAAAGAGCAAATCTTTTAAGTTTATGAATCTTTATTTTAAAAATGCATGCCTTAAAATTGGAATGAATTTTTGGCAACTATCAGCTAAATATGCGAAAAAGACTTTTTTGGGTTTGATTAATTTTTTATATATTTTGCATGTCAAAGGACTATTTGAACATTTTTGCATTCACGAAGAAGGTGTTGAGGCTGTCTGACGGTTAAATGAGTTCGGCTTTATTCAGTTCTCGTTGTTATAGTTTTGTCTTCATATGAAGGCAGTCATGTTGTTATTTCTCGTAATTCTGTTTAACAAGGTCATAGTATACAACGTTGAGAAAATAAAAACGACGGAATAATTGTCAATCCAAAATTTATAAACAACATGTTATGTGAATGTTACATTTACGCCAAAGCTCATAATGGCATTTAAATTGCGATAAACGAAAAACTTTTTTATTCCAAATGAGCGATAGTTTGAAGTTAGTACACCCTCAAGTAAGTTAGCAGAAACGATTATTTACGAGAGCAAATGGCAAAAATTCATGCTGATAGCCAAGCCATTAACGCGTAAACTAAAATACAAGTCAGAGAGAAAACACCTTCAGAAACTACCTGACAGCGACCAAAGATGACGAGTTTGTAATGCAATCTTTATGAAAAAAAAAGTTTGTAAGAATGTATGAAGCTGCTTTTCTCAACTTTGTATCAATATGCATGCAATCAAATGCTTTATTATAATGCATTCAAATCACAAAATTATCAGATCTTTAAAATTTTGTCATAATCAGCATGAATTACATGTTTTACTTACGTTTCTATGTAATAAAGTCTTCAAAGTAGCCTGAAAAATTATGTTTACGTAATCGTTTCAGGATGTGTCAAATTTCAACCTCAGTTCTCATTGCTTCGTTGAATTAAATTTCAACGAGTGCTTAGGCTTAACTTTTACTTGTTCACGAATCCCCTGAAAACCACTTTAGAACTTTTAGTTTGCATTTGAGATTATAATGTGTAAATGTTATATAACACCATTCATAACTTCAATTGACATCGCCGCCATAAAAAATCGAATGTCCACTGGTAAAATTAATTCATTCAAATTTTCCTTGGCTCAAAACGTTCAGAAGGATTCGTAAGAAGCAAACTTGCCAGTTTTTTTAATAAGAAACAAAATCTAGAAAAACGAGTGGCTCTTAATTAGTAAAATAGGCAATCAGAGTCAACATCAGGTCTCGTTTACCACAAATAGTGTCCTTACTGCTCAAATGCCGTTAAAAGCTCGATAGAATTCAAAAGAAATATATCTGTTACAGACGGTATTTTAAATCACCTTTTCACTTAGGGCAAACCAGGAGGAGCCTCGGATCTATGGTATTATTCCATGCACTAGTTTGGATTCCTAGAACTGCAGATAGTTTAGGGGATAGAAATATGTGATAGGGAATATTAATTTTGAGCTACCGGCTTCATTCTGTGGTTCAAAAACTGCTTACCATCTTAAAAAAGATAATCTTTGACCAATCCATACAGCTACCACTATCCTCGGACCTCAACCTCTTTATTAAGTAGCATTTGAAGGTCGATTTTAGAGATTCAAGTGAAAAGTCGATTTCCTACTCCGGTTTTAAATGAAGGATGTGCTTGAATAACTTGGAAACGATTTTCTGTTTGTGTAAGAGAAATAATCAGGTTTCTAATTTGTAATCACTAGTAATGACCTGCTGTGAGAGATCATTACCGTTAACAAGACATATTGAAAATGGATGTATTAAACGTAGACTTAAAAATTCATTCATTCTTGTGTATTTACCAATTAACAAAATATATAGGCAGACATGAAATTTAGGCCCTTAAGTGAAAGAAAACATTTGCATCAAATCTTTCATTATTTGTATGGTAAAGTATATGAGAAGACAAAATAAGAGTCGTATTTGACTATTTGTCGAAACTTTAAGCATCCTCCTATTAACTTTAATAGGATGGTCAGTTTAAGTGAGTCTGATTGATAGCAAATTTATTTGTAAAAATCATCTCCTACGTCATAGTAACTACTTATACAGTTGCACATATTATAGAGGTAATAACTAAGAATAAATTACATTTCAGAACCATCACAAAATTATACTATTGCAACATTATTAATAGTATACTATGATGTTAATATTATTAGTATACATTATTTATAGAAAATATAATATGCAATGTATAATTAATTATTTATTAAAATATTAATAAATCTCTGAAGATATAGCACAGCTGTTGCTGACACTGCTATTGATAATGCTGATGACTGGGGTTGGATTTTTGCCATTGAATTTAATATGGGATTTCTACTGACTGTTAGTGTTAATATTTCAAAGTTCCATTCACTCACTCTATTTCGAGGTCATTCAACATGATTCAAACAATGCAAAAGGTGTCCCTAGTTCTGATGACTGAGTATTGATCTTCAAAGGTTATCTTAAAGTGGTTATCACTTTAAAACCTTCCAAATACTCTCCAAGAAAGAGAAGACCAAAAAAGAACGTATTAACTTGTATTGAAAGAAAAGCCTAGCACGTTACGAAGAAAGTCTTGATTGCAAGTCGTTGTACGAAGTTCTGTTCACTCATTACTTGTCTGAGCACAAATCGTGGTTAAGCAAACTGTGATTGGTTCGTTCGTGCCCCTTGACCTTACATCAGAGCAACTCGTAAACGCTACATAGGCCCCCTCTTTGAAACCGTAGTCATCTTTGATGACGGAGGGGTAATTACCTAGTAAAGGTGGTAGTTACAAAAATGTTTTGGAAAATGTACGTGGCGTCCACTCCGGGTTGACTTGGGTTTGGACGTGGAACTAGCAGGGGTCAGGGTTAGAGATTTAGGAATATCATCAGTTGTTGTATGATTGGAGGTGGTAGTAGAGTGTGTGGAGTCGGGTTTGACGGTTTTTTTGTTCTGGAAAAATTTGCCGCCCGTATTTTGAGATTCGTCCATGAAAGCGGCCTTGAGTCTGTCTATGCTTACCACCTCTTCCTTCCCATTGATTAAAATATTGAAGGTTTTCTCCTCACGTTTGATTACCTTGAATGGCCCATCGTAGGGTGGTTGCAACGGCTTCCTAACCTTATCGCAACGTAGAAAAACGTGGGTACAGGTCTCCAGCCGTGGATCTACGTAAAATGGTGCAGTCTGGAAACGCGTTGGGGGTGGTCGTAACTGTTGCATATGTTGGCGGAGACGGTTAAGGAGGTTGGTAGTATCCAAACGTACCGAGTGTGTAGGAGGGGAGACTAGTTCTCCCGGCAACCGCAGTGTGATTCCATAGACTAACTCTGCCGGACTGGCGTCTACGTCTGGCTTGATAGTTGCTCTTATCCCTAGTAAGACCAGAGGAAGATGATCGACCCAATCGGAAGAACTGTCTCGAGCCATAAGCGCAGCTTTGAGCTGTCTATGTAGGCGTTCAACCAGGCCATTGGAAGCTGGGTGGTATGCCGTTGTCCGATGACGTTCGCACCCGAGGAAACGCAGTGTTGACTGGAATAGCGACGATTCGAACTGTGCTCCGCGGTCAGTAGTTACTATCCTTGGGGCACCGAATTTGGCAACCCAGTGTAACAAGAAGGCTCGGACCACCTCTTCGGCGGAAATATCCTTCAGAGGAATCGCTTCTGGCCAACGGGTGAACCGGTCAACGCAGGTCAACAAGTACGTGTAACCTTGCGATGGAGGCAGAGGTCCGACAAGATCCAAATGGACATGAGAAAACCTCCCTTCGGGCAGCTCATGGGCTCCGACGGGAGCTTTATTGTGACGATGTATTTTTGCTCGCTGACAATAAGTGCAAGAACGCACCCAGTTGCTGATATCTTTCTTCATCTTTGGCCATGAATAACGGTCTGTGATAAGTTTAATGGAAGCTCGTACTCCAGGGTGGGAAAGTGAGTGTATCGACTCAAAAACTTGTCTTCGAAGGGACGCTGGAACAATGGGACGTTTTTTACCAGTGGAGACGTCACAAAGTATAGTCGCTCCCGAGTCGTCTAGCGGTGTATCCTCTATTTTGGTTTCCGGACCACGTTTGCGTAGACCACATCGCTTTTGTTCCGCGGCCATGTGATTCGGGTCAATAGAGGGCTTGATTTGGATGTTGTTGACTTGTACCCTGGAAAGAGCGTCTGCTACTACGTTTTTGCATCCCTTGATATGTTCGAAATGAAGGTCAAATTGTGCGAGATAGTCCAGTTGCCGTATTTCACGATCGGTATACCTGGTAGCATGGTGTTGGGTAGCTGCTATCAGTGGTTTATGGTCAGTAAAAATAGTAACCTTCTGACTTTCCACGAAATGCCGAAAATGTTTTACAGCCAAGAAACACGCCAGCAGTTCTTTACCAAAGGTCGAGTAGCGTCTTTCCGCAGGTTGCAATGTCTTGGAGAAGAAACCTAGCGGTTGCAGTTGTCCGTTAATTAACTGATGTAGGGCGGCTCCCACAGCGACATTTGAGGCGTCTACCATGAGGGCAAGGTCAGCCGTGGGGTCTGGGTGAGCGATAGTTACGCTTCGAGACAGGCGGTCCTTCAGCTCTGTGAAAGCTCTCGTTTGTTCCGTTGACAGCTCAATCGGGCCGTTGTCGCCGACGGTAAGATTGACCAAAGGTAACGCTATGCTCGCACAATCTGGGATGAAACGGCGGTAAAAGTTTACCATGCCCAGAAAGCGTTTGAGCTGGCGCTTGGATGTTGGCCTTGGGAACTGCTGAATGGCCTTGATCTTGTCCGGGAGAGGAAGTACTCCTTGGGAGTTGATGAGATGGCCCAGAAAGGTAACCTCTGTTTGTCCGAAACGGCACTTTGCGGCGTTAATGACAATGCCGTTCTCGTCTAGTCTTTGGAGGACGGTCGTCAGGTGTTGTTGGTGTTCTTCTGGTGAAGTGCTGGCAATAAGGAGGTCGTCAAGGTAGGCACACACAAAATCTAAGCCATGTAGCACGGTGTCAATGAAGCGTTGGAATGTTTGAGCTGCGTTCCGGAGCCCGAAAGGCATACGCAGAAACTCAAAAAGTCCAAAGAAGATTCCAGGTTCGAGTCCTGGCGTGCTCGCCAATTAAAGTGGTTATCACTTTAAAACCTTCCAAATACTCTCCAAGAAAGAGAAGACCAAAAAAGAACGTATTAACTTGTATTGAAAGAAAAGCCTAGCACGTTACGAAGAAAGTCTTGATTGCAAGTCGTTGTACGAAGTTCTGTTCACTCATTACTTGTCTGAGCACAAATCGTGGTTAAGCAAACTGTGATTGGTTCGTTCGTGCCCCTTGACCTTACATCAGAGCAACTCGTAAACGCTACAATCTGTCCTTGACTTTGGGCCTAATCCACATTTTATTATCATTCTGCTGCAGTAAGGTTGAAGACATATTTTACTAATTGTGGATTTAATGCTAGCTTATTTTTGGCTATTTATTTGAATTTCGACCTAGTTTGCAATCCAGTTTTGGGGTAAGTACTTTGATATTTTAATTGCAAGCTTGAAAGGAAAAACGGGGATTTATAACATTTTATCAGTCCAAGAAATATGTATTTACTTAAAAGCAATCAAGTAGTTTATAGTAGACAAAGCCTATGACAAGCGATTGTTTCCAATAATTGTTTAAATTACAATCCTGTGCATACACAGCAAACTTGGCAATAGGTATTAAGTCACTAAATTAAAGAATTATCATTCACACTGGCCTTTGACTATGAAGATGTCTTTGTCTTGATCAAGAATGACCGCGTGATAAGGTGCCGAGTTAATTTAAACAATTATTGAGGGACGAAATAAAAGGGTGATTTACACCTTATCGGATTCTGAATCATCATAAAGCATCAAGAGCTTAGTTTTAGCTTCATATTTGCTGTTGATTTCACTGGTTCTAAGGTTAACTTCTTCTCGGGCTGAGATTTGATCAACCATCATTTAAAATTTGTGTACTTAAATAGTTAGAATTAGAATTTCCTTATCTATTACGTCTCTTGTAAAATACTCAATTACTGTATATTTTTGTCTTTTGAATAAATTTGTGTCGACAATACACAGTGTATGACTCAAATTTTAAATAGATTCTAAGATACAAAGGTCACTTTTGTTCGAAGGCGCCTCTACTGTTACCATGGAGAGCAGAGAGTACGTTTATTTCCAGGCACAGGTTGTTTAATATTCATGATTTTATAAGTACAGCTTTCTAACCAATCTCATGGTCATGGTTTTGTAGATTTACAATGTGATTGGTATATAAGTACTTAAAATACAATCAAAGTGGTATTTCCAAGAGGCCGGTAGAGGCTTTCATACTCAGTGGACTCCATTGATGTTAATGCGGTTGTCAAAGCCATACTTTAAATGGTACTACAAAGTTTCCAAAGTACAACGTGTTTGTATTCAGACTCTGAAGGCAAATTCTTAGTTCAGGAAACTGTTACGTTAAAACCGAGTAGTCTTTGTTTGCTTTGGTCATACAAATTGCATATTTCACAGACGTTTCACATAATTTGAGGCTTGAAATTTTAATTTTAATGGGAAAGAAAAATTTTGTTGGCATATGTGACAGAAAATATGTATTTTAAACTTACTTAATGTGTGTAAATTGCTCATACTAGGCCGGAGAGAGGCGTGAATTGAACTTTATCATTTTAGAGTTTGTTTAATATTATGACAATATTTTTGAACGAATTGAGCTGCAAATATCTTCCTCAGTTTTTGCGGTATTTGTGTGTTAATTCAAAAAGAAGTTGTGATCTTTCCTATGTGCAGAAAATATTACTTTAAAATTGCAATCCCGATTAAAATTTGGCCTTTAGACCAGCACTATGAGCAAACTACTTATCGATAAAATTGTATGATAAAGATCATTAATTACGAATTCTAACGTGACATTTTTCCTCATTCAATTTCAACATAGTTTCAAGTCTATATTATATTATATTTCAAGGAAATATGGAACCCAGAAGTACCTTAAAGCATTGGTATCTAGCAGCATGATAAACAGCGAAATGACAGCGCCCTGCTTGTGATGGTAATTTTCAAAACACTCTTTAGTGTGTATTTGTAGCGCTTATGCGCTGTGCTGATGTGGATACTTGTTCAAGGACAGGACGCTAACGGGGTGAACCAATCAGAAATCACTTAGTGGCAATTTGTATCCTGTAACGAGAACGAGTGCACAAAGCACCGTACGACGGCGTGCTGTCAACACCTCAGTTGTCCTGTGCTGGTCCGTTTCTCCTAATACAAGTTTACACTTCCATCCTGGGTCTTCTCTTACCTGGGAGTCTTTAAAGTTATAACCACTTTATGTTACCTTAGCTTACTGAGATGTGACTCCATTTTATTACCTAGATAGTGCTTAATGAGTCCATTAAAATTGTGGCTTATCCATTCCGTCATAACGGAGATTTGCGTGAATTTCAAGTAACCTGACCAAAGCAGCTGATTATGTCAATGCAAAATGGTGCAAATTTTATTCAAAGGTCAATAGCAAACAGATATTTGATGCAAGAAACTCTGTAAAGTACCCAAGTTCCCATCAAGAGAATCCCAGGGAATAGAGAGGCCCGTAATTTGGGAACCTTCAAAAGCGATTTTTCGTTGAGAGCTTAAAGGCTATTTTGCTAGGTTGTGTATGAAGTCGTCTTTTGATTGGATAGAGACTTGCCTACTTGAAACGTGATTGGCTGTTTGGGTTATGCTGGCCAAGTACCTAGAACATAAGACGAATTCCTGTTAAGCAATGGAGTAACTAAATTTCCCAGTTCTAATTGCCTGCTCAGCATGAAGTCACCTCTGCGGTCTCGACAACCTCGTTACTAACCTAATTACTGGACGTCTCCCCCATTACCATATAAAATCTCTTGAATGTTTAACTTCCAAAAGCGTTCTAGGTAAGAGAAAACCGATAATGGATATATAAACCGGTATTATGGGAAATAACTAGCACGTGATGGATTAGGTGATGCTTGGGTGCTGCCGTGAGGAGTTGTGAAATCTTATTCTGGTGACATCTCTCATCAAGGACGCATCTTATCCAATAAACTGTAGATTTCATCTACAACCTATTGGCCACATTACAGAATTCCGTTAGTTAAAACTTGGCTTTCTTTACAAAGAAATTTTGATAAATGGTTGATAAATTGTAATAACTGCTTTTGCATTAAGTATCTGTTTAGTGCCGAAAACCTATCTGCCGGACTCACAGTCGCCAATCTAAATGTGTGAGCCATGTATCCTACCAAGGGAAGCTTTCAGAGTAAAAGTGAGCAATTTTGACTTTATTTATGTCTTAATACTGGACAATTTGAGTCGCCTGAGTCGCAATTAGAAAGGGGTCGAATAGAACTCTCTGCGCAATAATCTGGGGTGCCAGCTAGCCAATGATTTCCCTTCATGGAGTAAGAATTAGCAGCCGAGACTACCTAGGGATTATAGAGGGAGACAATGTTCATCCTATGGTTGTTCAAGAGATGTGGTTTCTGCAGGGGGAACGCCAACTTCTTCCAAATTGATAATGTTGGTTAAAATGGTACGAGGAACATTCTAACGTAGTAGAGCGTCTCATCAAGTTATGCATAAATTACCAACACACGAAGGTCGCAGTCGTTTAGCTGCTGCCGATTGTAACTTCACTTCACCAGCTGCTGAATACTTATATTTTCCTTAGAAGTGATTTCAAATCTATTTGATTGTGGATTCAGTCGAGACCAGTGAAGGTGGAAGAAATACAAGGAAGATTTTCAGGCATTCCAGAATTCGTGTTGTATTTCGAGGTAACCAATTTGCAGCGTATTGGTTGCACTGCTATATTCTGTCTGCGATGAATTAACTACCCTACATAACATGGTCAAGAGGGAAAACATTCTAAGGAGTTGTGTACACTTATTTTCGTAACACGATACAAATTGTGACTAAGCGCTTTGTGATTGGTTCGTGTCGTTAGCGTCCTTTCCTTAGAACAATTACCCACATCAGCGCAGCTTATAAGCGCTACAGTGCCTCTTCGAATGTACGTTTAAAGATACTATATTGGGGTTGTAATATTTATCGAAAATCGGAAGTAAATTATAACAGTTGTGACATTTAGGTAGGATAACTCTCGAATAAAACAACTTTCAATAATAAAGTAATGTTGCTTTGAATATCCATTTTATAATAAAGCACGCTTTTCATGGATTCTCGGAAAATTAAATAATCGGCTGAAAATCAAAATACCTCTGCTCATATAAAGCGTCTCTTAATCACATAAGGACCCATTAAGCTCAATGAAATAGGGAGACAACACAGGTTTGCTAGGTCAAAACCAAAATGGACTCTTAAAGCTTCGGGATGGCGTCCGAAGCAAGTCTATGGCGTAAGTTCTGTCTGAAATGCTCAGCAGTATCCATGGCACTATATCTTATACTCCTCGTGGTAGAGGAAGAATCAAAACATTGGATAGATGTGAAAATTTTAAGTTTTGCTAGTTGAGTTGTTTCAAACCTCATTGATTAATAGACGGGATGGAAGTAGAAAAAAAAATAAGATGACAACTTTTATGAAAATATGATTTGTGAATTAAAATTACTTTTCATTCATACAACCCGGATTTGTTAATACATTTTCAAAAAATATAACAGAAGTGCCATATATAACTCCATCTTTAAAGAAAAAAATAATTTAAAATATAAATAAATCAGAAAAAAAAGTAAATGTAAAATTAAGCAACATTTTAGGTGCAATGGATTTATCTGTTTGTTTTAAATATTTTATATTGTAGCGCTCATCACGTCTTGCTATAGTAGGTGTGTTTTTAGTTTCAGTAGTCGTACCGGTTTTTTTGGCCGCGCGTAAACATGTCGAAGCACCGTATACATGCTAAACGTCGGAAAGAGGATTATGAAGAAGAATTGAGTGATGAATCGACGGAATCGTCCGAACTGGACTCCGAAGAAGAGGAAGATGACGACCATCATCGAAAGCACCACAAGCGTCACCGTGAGGCGAATGATGTCAGAGTAAGTACCTTAAAACCTTGAGGGGTTTGAAAATTGCTGGCTTTTTTCGTCATTTCTATTTTAATTATTTAGAATCTTTTCATCGACGAAGCCGAAGCAGTTGACGAAGACGAGGAAGAAGAAGAGGATGCAGATGGCTATGATGCAGACTTGTTGGGTCCCGAGGAGGATGAAGCCCTCCAGTCTGCCGCCCTAACCTCCGCCCGCGATTTGGAGGCGCGAAATCGCATGAAGGAGTTTGCAGAGCAGGACGAGGAGTCTCTTGAGCGCTACTTCAAACAACGCTACGACGCACAGGAGAGCGCCTCCCACCGTTTTGGCGAAGGCGCCGCCATGACTGCCAATATTGTGCAGCAGCAGAACGTCCCCGACATCAAGGATCCCAATCTCTGGCTCGTCAAGTGCCAAATGGGTGAAGAAAAGGCCACTGTGCTCTCTTTGATGCGCAAATTCTTTGCTCTCCAGACCACAAACCCCCTGCAAATCAAGTCCGCCTTTGCGAAAGAAGGCCTCAAGGGTTACATCTACATTGAGGCGTTCAAACAGACCCACGTGAAACAGGCTATCGAAGGAATCAGTGCTCTGTCGAGAGCCACATACGAGCAGAAACTAGTGCCCATTGGTGAGATGATAGACGTCATGCGTGTCGTCAAGGAAACGGCCTCCCTGAAGCCGAAGCAGTGGGTTCGACTAAAGAGTGGCCTCTACAAGGACGATCTAGCACAGGTTGAGAGCGTTGAGGACGCACAGAATGTGGTCTGGCTGAAACTGGTGCCGCGCATCGACTATGAGCGTAGGCGTGGACGGTTTGGCAAGCCCATAGAGCCTGTGAGTGCTGATCCGGAGGCGGAACCACAACGAAAACAGCGCTTTAAGCGTCCCCCGGCGGCTCTGTTTGATCCCTCAAAGGTTGCAGATCGCATCACCAGTCAGAGCGGCGGTTTCACCGTCTTTGAAGGTAATCAGTACGACCCTGCCGGCTTTCTGCGAAAGGATTTTCGCATGAACCTCGTGGTAAGTACTGCTTGTTCCTCACTCTTGGATTAATTTTAATCCTTTTAAATTTTTCTGGGGATCCAATGCACCTTAGTTAGGCTAAAGAAGGTGAACAGTTAAACAGAGTAACTGTTGGCGCGGTCTTAGCTGATTCTGGTGTCGAATACAACTTTCACAGCCAACGTCTACCTCGTGGATTACTTTTCCTTTTGGCTCTAATCACAGCCGACAATTTTGGAAGTCACTTTCAAACAACTGATCATCTCCGTTTCTGAAAGTCTCATCTTTGTTAGAGGGGTGATTGCCCTTGGCAGCATAGCGGTATGGTTTACACTAAGGTTGGTGCGAATTAGAATCTCCTCACTGGTCTCTTTTGATATTCGCAAAAAGAGTTTGCTAAGGTCTCTGAATCTCTGAAGCAGCGCAGTTACATTTTTCGAAGAAATATGCAATTTTCTCATCTACAGCACTGCCAAATCCTCTCATCAGGCGGTTAGAAGCCAGTCTGTGTCTGTTTTGCTCATGTTTTAACCGTGAGCCAGTGCGGAAGACTGTCGATGCTTTGTCTCTTCCAGACAGCAGACGGCGTCCGCCCAACCCTCGCCGAACTGGAGCGTTTTAACCAACTCCCCGACGGTGTAGCAGCCAGCCGAAGTCTCGCCGCAGCCGCCGCCTCTAACAGCAGCGGCGATCTGGGAGCAGCCGGTGACGCTGTTGTTGGCCACTACCTCATGCTCGGGGACGTCGTAGAGGTCTGCGAAGGCGAGTTGCGCAACCTCCGGGGCTCTGTCATCTCCGTGGAAGCCGGCACTGCCACCACCGTCAGTCGAGTGATCGTCCAACCCAGTCACCACGACCTCAAAGAGCCAATCGCCTTTGCTCCCGCCGAGCTACGCAAGTACTTCGCCCAGGGTGACCATGTTCGTGTGCTGCGCGGTCGATACGAAGGCGAGACAGGTCTTGTTCTCGCCTACGACTCTGTTGGTGGGACAGGAGCCTCTGGTGGTGGAGGTGGTGGTGGCATCTGCACAATTCTCCCGGACAACGGCATCTCGGAGATCCGTGTCGCACCGAGGGACCTGCGTCTCTGGAGCGATCGCGGAGTGGGTGGAACCTCCACCGCGGCCTCTGCTGCTTCATCCTCGGGCATCGATGGGGTGGAGAGGGCGAAGCTGATGGACTTTGTGCAGTTGGACGCGCAGAACTACGGCGTGGTGATAAACGTGGATAGAGAGAGTGTGCGGGTGCTCACCTGCCTGGGCAAGGTGGCCAATGTGGCCGCGAATACGGCCTTGCGGGTGGTGAAGTTTGGGGGACCGCGTGGGGGCATCTCCCCGCAGGCTATGGACCGCGAGGGTAACATCATCCAAGTAAGACATTGCCTAATCTCTTCAGTCTTGCTGTCCTACTTCCTTTTTCCAACAATTTATTTCGTCTTGATTGGAATTCGACGGGTGAATCCAGTCGTTCATGTATCTCTAATCTATGGTCGTTAGTTTGTATCACGAAAAACAGCTGGACTGTGTTTCCAGTGAAAGATATCGTGAGGGCGCAGTTTTGACTCTGGTGGAGGTTTTTGCAGCCTTAGTCTGGCACCAATTTCTCCCAGAAATTAGGGGAACTGTAGTTGCTGTAGAAGACAGGCTTATCGAGTGCATTGGGTCATGTTACGACCACAGGCTTTGTGTTGAAGCTTTGTTTTAAACTAAGTGTTTTGCTGCTTTCACAAAGTTCGTTGCACTCTCTCCTTTTGTTGTTTGATGCACCCCTATGGGTGCCATAATGACAAATTGTGATGACGATTGCCATCGTAAGTAGAGTTTATCTAGCCAATTAATGACAAATTTTCACTCCATCGACAGGTGAAGGACAGCGTGCGCTTCCTGGAGAAGCCCTACGCGGGCATCGTGGGTGAGATCCGCTACATCTTCCGCTCCTGGGTCTTCGTTTACTGCCGCACCCACGCAGAGAACAGCGGCATGCTCGTCTCTAAGTCGCGCCAGCTCGCCAAGGTTGGTGGTGGTAGCGGTGGTGCTGAAAGTGGTGACGGTCAGCAGTCTCGTCCACCTCCCCCCGCCGTTCAACGCGTCAACGGACCCGGTGGTTTCCGCAGAGGAGGTGGTGCTGGGAAGGACTCGCTCTTCGCTGACCGCGCTCTCATCGGCAAAACGGCGCGCATTGTCGCTGTAAGTCTACCCTGGAATTTCACCTCCTCATCTTCCATTTCTTCTCTTCATTGCGGCGTCCTTCCACTTTCAGGGCACACTGAAGGGCCTGACAGGCATCATCTGCGACGTCTCGGCCCACGACGTCTACGTGGAGCTGCACTCCCAGTTCAAGAAGGTCCACGTGCTTCGTCAGAACGTGGCTCTTCTCGACTCAGCCGGAAATGTCGTCGAGAGCAAGCTGGGTGGGACTCCTGTCCCGTCCACTCCGAGATCTATGCATGCTGGGGCTGCTACGCCTTTCAGGGAGCCGAGGACACCCATGGTAATTGTCATCGTCTGACTGTTTGCTTCTGCAATCACTAAACAGCCTAATGTAGCCTGCTGACTCTATTCCTCTCTGTCGCATTGCAGGTTGGCTCGATGACGCCCTACGTGTCAAGCATGACACCGCGAGCCGACGCAACCCCGCTGCCCTACGCCTTTAACGCGAACATGGCGACACCGGCGCACTACGCATCGTCGTCCGTCTACGGCAGCGAGAGTGAGTTGGACGGTGGCGGTGACCCGGTGGGAGGTCAGAGCTCTTCTGCGCGCACCCCCGCCTATCAGACACCGGCCTGGCACACGCCAGACCCCCACCGCACGGGTCTCGGCAGTCTGGCGACTACGCCGAGGGCCGATCATGCCGACGACGATGATGACGAGGATGATTAGGTCCGTTGGGGGGCAAATTACCCCCTCTGGCATCCTCGGTTATATCTCCTTGTCCTCTATGATAATCGAGAACTAAATATGTTTGTCTTTTGGTGGTGTGCATGTGGTCTTTGCTGTCTGAAAGATACTCGGGTTTATTTCGGTCGTACCTACTATCTGGAATGTCGGATAGGGGATCGACTGTTTCTACAACTTTGGTCAGAATGTTGGAAAAATGGAAGAGGTCTTATTCGGGTTAGAATATTGTTGCCATGAGGAGTTGTAGGTAGAAACCTGTCTACAAAGATAAACTCAACTGGGAATTCGATATCCTTCAAGACGGGATCTTATTTGAGGTCAATTGACGGGAATTATTGGTTTTCCGACAAATATTCCTGATGAAATCGATTGAGTGGGTCAAATCACAAGTTGAATGTGTCCTGTGGAATGAATCGGTGTTTCGTTCTCTAGTCTATGGAATCCTGATGATGAGTGCATTGTTTCTTGGGCTTGATCAATCGATAATAGCCTAGACAAATTTTGAAACTCTGTGAGCTCAAGAAGTATGTAGACGATGGTGAACTTAGTGCATGTGTTTGCTGATGAAGATGTCCCTGTCCAAGGTTGATACGAGAAATGGCTGAAGTGGAACTCGGAGTGGGGTTTGTTGACTCTGGTTGTGTAGTCTCTAATATTTTCTCCAGGCTCCATCTCGAATTTGTAGCTCTAGAAACGGGCATTAGGTAGAGATTTATCTCCTGAATACAAAATACGCAGAACTGTAATAGTCCCATCGAAAGATAACTTCGTGGGTTTTCTAGGAAGAATATAATTGATAAAGGGTTCTTATACTCCATTATGAAGACGCCGTAGGAGTAAACGATTCCTCGTCGATTCCGGCACCTCCAAAGACACAAAGTCTGCAGTATCTGTAAATTATCAGGGGATAAATCGAGATCTGGTCAACGATTTCTTCTAGAGTTTTCGTTAGGACTCTAAGAAGTACTCTAATTTGATGCGCAGCCAAGATATAAAGTGCGCGTATCTATGCTACCTAAATACAGACAAAATCGCTCTGAATCTATTGTTCATTTATAAATAAATCTATTTTAAAGTAAGCACGGGAATGGAAATCAATCTATTGAATTCCAATCTATTGTTTAGTCTCAATGAATAAAATGTCGTTTAATACAATGGCTATTCTCGATTCAATGCTCAATCTGAAAGCAGTTGTAGTTGTAATATTTATTAAAATAAAAGTTTTTCCATAAAGTGGTTATTCCTTTAAGTTTCAACCATCTTTCAATTAGACATTATCGATCAAATGCATTTGTGTTTGCCATTTATTCGAGAATATGAGGTGATTTAATTTCTCAAGAGTTCTCAAAATACTATGAAAATTGAGTATTTATTCGACTTGAAATGTGAACTTATTCATAATCGATAGATTCTTCCAAGAAGGTCCATAATCGACTTCGAATTTGTGAAGCGGCAAAACTGCCATTTAATCGATTTCTCACCAAACAGTCGAGCTCCATTTATCGATCTATACACTGATTGGAGGAACTCCAAACAGCCCACTCTGTTTCCTCTTCCGAAGCTGCATCGGCAGAACCACAGCCAGAACTTGACCTCTCCTCATTTTCGCGACAACAGCCTCTAAGTCTCTCCTTCAATTCCTCACACCCCTCACCAGTAGTAACCATTCCTGTAAAATAGAGAATTGCATCATTGTATCTGATGAGACCATAAAGAACCATCGATCTAATGGAGAGGCTTCTCATTTTCGCTGGCGGGAGCTTCAAAACCTCCCGAGAAATTCGGAAGAACTTCTTCATCCAATGAGGCGTTCCGTAAAGCCACCGTAGGTCCAAATCCATGGCCGTGACCGAAGTTAAACAGATCCACGAAGAATCGATCGTAAGTTAAGCTGTCGTGGTTTGGCGGGAGAATACAAAGACAGTTCAGCGGCTTCTTTCGTTCTCTCGTTCCGGCGGGAAAGTATTCGGAGATGAACTCGATTTCCGGAAAGCTGGATACGTACTCAGCTGTCCTTGCCATGTCTTCTAGTCTAGGTTGGCTGTTTTCCGTCCGTGATAATCTGCTCAATTCGCCGTCCAACCAGTTGATGGATTGCCACCTTTGACGAATACGCCCGAAGAGGTGTGGATCTTTAGCGAAGGCCCCAAAGAGGTTCAATGCTATGCAAAATCTGACCAAATCGTCGGCACTCAAATGCTCACAGAGGCTGAGAATAAGGTGTGCTGGAAGAGGGCAATTTTCCATCCTTCCAGGCGTAACTTGACGTGGGATCGTGTGTCTTAAAAATGACCGCTCACTCGAGTAGACTGTACATTTAAACAATTTGACCCAAACTCTATTTGTCTTTATGTGAGACCAGAAGGTGTGGCTGGGTCACTAACCACTGTGACGGTCAATTGAGTAGTATCGAATGTTTTCAATGAGTGCAATTCTTATTTTAAGGCCCAAAATATTAAATTAATTTTACGTTATTTAGATTCCGATAATGCAAGATCATGGAGAATCATGATACCAAAATTTATTCTCTTCCCTGATTAACCAATTTGGGCAAACAATATGTTCAGTAGAAAGCCATTTTTACACAAAAATGATATCAGTTAGTACATTTACGATGAAATATATAAGTTACCATTTTAGAAGCATCAAATAACCTAAAAACCGTTAAGAAAGACAGGATTGCGAACGCCCTGACCCATTCGTTTCCACCAACAAAACTAATCACCTTCCATTCGTCATTAGATTTGATTCTTTTTCTTTGACGTCGTCTGAGAGAGCCGTGAGAAACAAAATCTTGGTGGAATTGTGCGTTCAAGACATTTACGGACTACCCAATTCCACCACCTGCAGACCAGTGAATACAATTATCGTGAACAAAAAGTGGCACTTTAATTATTCGTAAAGTATAAAAACTATGTAATTCTCGCCTTCATAGGTGCCTTGTTATACTTTTATCTTAGTATGTTCACTTCCTGAAATTCCAATCCGTAAAACATTTCATTTTAGCAAGTTATCTTCTCGTTCTAACCAAAAATTTGGACTAGTGGTAGTAAAAATTTGTTTAACCGGATTAATAACCACTTCTTCCTAGTAGCACTCAATCAGATATCTACATAGAGGGAGTGAGACTCGTACGCTGCTTCGGTCGTAGGCCGTATTGTGTACTCAAGGCCAATACAAGGATGGGAATTAGAAAAGAAAAACCTCTGAAAGAATAGGCTTCGAAAAATCCCATATTTTAAACAATCAAACATTGTAAAATTTCTTATCTCGGAATTTTTTTGTTAACCACTCTAATGTTAATTACATCAATTTAGTTGATACCTACCTATAATTATTACATTGTTCGTCTATCAATCGGATGCAGTTTCAGCGAAAGCAAATATCTAGTGGTGACATGAAATTAAAAGATGAATATTAGGCACTACTCATTCATTGTAAGTCCTGGGAGAGAAGAGCTAAAACACAACTGAATACTGATGTCTCCCTCAATGTAAATCGCTGCTGTTAATAGTTAATGATTCATCTCTTACAAATTCGGCAAACCTGTAACTGAGTTGTCGGTCATTCGTCATAATTAATTCACTGGACATTTCGATGGGTATTAAGGATGTGAAAGCTAAATCGAAAATGCAATATAGTACCACTTGGGGATAGCTGAAACCCTACTGGTTTCAATTTCCACAGAGTGAGCCTCCCAACCTAGCAACTAAGCCGCTCTTGCAAGGGACCAATCCCCTGTTGCCAGGGTTTAAGTCCTCTTTCCTTTTTCCGTCTCAACTCTTCCTCCAACCTTCTCGGTTCTTCCACGTTCCTGCAAATCGCCCCTTGAGCCCGTTTCCTGGCCAGAATATACTGGGCCAAATCGAACTTGTTGATTTAGAGAAAAAACGTCCGAATCTGGTGACTCTCATTCATGGCGAAAATTTGACGCAAGGGTGAATTCGCCCTCAGTTACCTCCTCCTCCTCCTCCTCTTCCTCCTCCACCATGAATGCGAAGTTGGTCATGTTCTGCTCAAAAATCGTTGCGTTACAGGCGCACATTCTAGGAGGTCTTACTAACAAGTATTTAAAGTTGGGGAAAGAACCTGAGTCGTCGGAACCCGTGCCAGTTTCCAGTCGGGCTTGCGATGGATGAGCACTTTTCAACTCAACCTAATCGATTTCATGTCATTAAGCGTTGTATTTCGTGTGTGATTAGGGCTTGAACAAAAACTCGAAGATTATTTAATTTGAGGTGTTTATATAAATACTTCTGAATGAAATATAATTACATTTTGTGCATTTTTTAGAGTTTTCTTGCTTTCTGGATTGTGAAATCGACTGATAATCTTGAAATCCCAAGAAGAGGTTTTAAGGCGGGAGCTTTTGGGTTGATTCGCAAATAAGTTGAGACAAAATATCGACGTTGAAGTGCAAAAAATATTACCTTTTAATCAAAGCCTCTCGAACCTTTTTGACCACTGTCGTATAAATCCTTAATTAATTAATCAAGATGTATTCCACCTGAACTAATGTTTTGAACAATTCTGAACCAGGCGTCTGGGTAGTTAGTATTGAATCGTTAATTTAAATTTCTACTTGTATAAAGTATGAAACACAAGTCACCATTCGTTCTGGTTATTTATCAAAATAGAAGTTTACACTTCCTTCCTCGGTTTTCTCTCACTTTGGACGCTTTTGGAAGTTAAACACTTGAAGTGTAAACCACTTAATAGCAATAAATAAGTAGCCCTAATAGGATTTTTTGAATCTCCAAAAAGCGGTCCTTGCAGATTATGGTAATAAAACTTTTTAATCCTCCATTTTTGTTCTAGACCTTGATTGTAAACTTATTGATCTGATGATAATAAGTTTTGCATTCCTTGTGTGATCGGAAAACCCAGAGACTATTTACTTTTCAGTTTAATTGTAATTCATTATTGCACTATAATTCCGACATGAGGAATGTAGGCGTAAAACAATGCTTGGCTGTAAAATTCGCTCAAACTATTACTTAGGACGAAAGAGTGAGACACAGAATCGATTAGTTTGATGGCCTTAACCAATGAATGAGACCAATATTTTCTTAGTTCCAAAGTGAGTAACAATTTCTGTGTAAGTAGATTCACAACTCTTGCCTAAACATAGGTTTTTTGGAATCGGTCAATCACGAACTCATGATAGTGTTAATGCTATGAGAGTACTTTAAACTGTTGAGACTTATACTACTAATTGGCAGTAAGTAGCACGCATTTGATGCATTTAAATCAGTTCTAACCCCTTTTTTATGCTACATTCAAATCAAGTAGCCAATTCATTCATTTGCAAATATCCCAGCTCTGACTTAAATTCGGGGTTCTCATCCAGTCTTTCTGACTGCCCAATCAGAAGAGAATGCGTGATATGAGTAGCCAAATAACATTGATGTAAGTCGTTAAATCTGGCTGTACACAACTCATCTCACACGACTCAAGAATGCTCACGTCTAATCATTGTCCTGAGTTCATTTCTTTCAGAATGAACAAACATTCGGTGTGAACTTCCGAGCCAAATCGATTCTCCATAGGCTATGCGTTTTTCGAGTTTTGTGAATAAACTTTGGGAATAGAGAAGACTTATTCAAAGAGAAGCAAACCAAACCCCCTGTATAAATGTATCAATTGATACTAAACTTTGCCCAAAATCACTTTTTGGTCTAGAAAAAGCTGTTAAACATTTCAATGAAATATTTAAATAATCGCTGAAACACTAGTTAGGATCCTTGAGTTATTAATGAAATAACTGTTAAATTTTCAGAAAACTATATTTCTAATCTTCTAACTATCTTAGACTATAATTTGCTTATTTTTGTTACTGTCAATATAATTTGTATGGCTGTTTAAGTCGTTGCTATGACGCCTTGCACTTCGTGGAATAAACTTTGAAGTTACGACGCGTCTCGTCCTTGTGGACGATATCTAACGTAGCGTATACTAACTACACTTTCTATAAGAAAACTAAATTAAAAGTAGTCTCTTATAGGTATTATCTATAAAGTGATGTTTTATCATTACTAAAAAATAAAGTTTTGAACAAGCAGGAGAATTAATTTAGAAATTCGCCTTTCTGGCGGGTGAATCATGGACAATTTGGTTGGATAGACAAAAAATTGACAAATCCTTGTAATCACTGTCAAAAGAAAATATTTTCACATTGGAGTGTAATCATTATCACCACTTTTCATCTGATAGATTCGTGCCCCTGCGATAATCAGCACAAACTGTTATAAATAAATTATTTCTTGCAGATCTATACGTTTGGAGGATTAGCAGTGTTTGATTGTGCATGAGACTTGCATTGGCTACTCACATTTGACCTATTCGTATGGCCGGTCACCCTAACTGATTCTCCAACTTCAGCGGAAGTGGGCCTCACTTCTATCAAACATTTCCATCAGCCTCTCCCCTAATTAGACCACAATAGGTAACGAGAAAAAAGGCTCGAATTGAGCCTCTTCGCTCACAGGAGGTTATAGTCACCTTTTTCCTACCTTTAACCATCAAAGCGACTTCGGCAGGGGTGCCCTCTCACTCCATCCACCACTTTTTCTTTAGCGTATTTATCAACGTCAGTGAGAAGCTGCCAGCTGCAGTTGGAATACACTACTACAACTACCACCGCCACCACCACCGCCACCACCGAAACGCCTTTTCTCCCGGGGGGTCATTAATAATTACTACAACAGTAGGCAACACAAAAACAAGCAGAGCCCTATCCATGAGCCCCATTAATCACCCTGCCCACTGCGCCACGAGTTATGGGGGGCTCGAAGTGGAAGCCGAGCGAAAAAACACCAACCAGCGTTTCTCTGAATGGACTTGATTAATTTGCAAACTGTTTATAACGCAGCTGAGTTAAAGAGTTGGTAAAGAATGCGAGTGGTTTTTTTTGCTCTCTGAGGCCCTAAAGGCCAGACTTAATCTAGAGGAGGAGAAATACCCGCAGTCTAGCGCAGTTTCGGAAAGAGAAATTTGTAAAAAAGGAGGTTTTAGTTACTGAAGGCGTTGGGTTATCGGGTTAGTTTTGGATGCAGAGTTGGAGTTGTAATCGGAGTGAACAAGAAAACCACCAGAAAAGTCCAGTTTCGAGTTAATTTAAGGAGAATTTGTTTTCAATACCTGCTAGATAATCAGATAACTCAGTAAATAACAACTACCTGCATTCAGGGAACACGTGCAGTTTAAGAATTATCAGCTTCCTAATTAATACTAGGCCTTCTTAGTGGGTTCAATAATTTGCCAATAGAAAATTATGACCAAACAGCCCACCGAACAAACTGTCAATAGGGCGCAAATGAGAGTATTTTAACACCGACATTCAGCAATGCAAAGCACTGATTTTTTGTCACCTTCAATTTGTTGTGACTTCAACTAGTAGTGGCAGAGAAAATTTAAAGCGGCAAAATTCAAATGGACTTATCAGGCGTGTGATTCACGATTTCGCGCTCCACCATCCATCATTCGAGCGATTAAGAGGCGCGCGCAGGCATCAGCAAGCAATCAAATTAAAACAAAAATAAGGCGTGAGTAATGGGTGGCAAGCGCCTTGTTGGGAGCGTTTGATGCTGCTTCTGATTCTGCTGCTGCTGCTGCTGCCTGACAAATTAATCTTAGCAGGTTGAGAAGCAGTTAATCATACCCCGAATCTGATTAAGGCTCAAAAATTGACGCTGCGAGTAATTAGTGCATTTGTAAGAGGTGTTTCTTTGCCCTTAATAAATCAAAATTGCCTTAGATTGACTTGATCTGATTTGGGGAATATTAGTGCAACATATTTAGGCGATATTTAATCAAACCATAGCGTTAATCGAAATTATCGAATAGGTTTCAAAGGATTAAATGTGATGATTCCTGATCAGAAACAGATTCATAAAAAAGAAGAGAATCGATATTAAATCTCAAAGTTTAAATTAAGTAATTTAAACCAAGCAACGCATACAGTTTGCGTGATTTCGGTCTATAAATAAGGTGTGTGAAGTCCCATTCTATCTAAGAATCAAAGAATACAAGTAGATAATGATTTTTTTCTCATAAAAAGTATTTCAAAAGACATTTTTTAATCTGTATTTCCATCTATGCTCCATTGCGACTATCAAAATCGTAAAAAACATCGAAACGTTTCAGTTTTATAATCAAATTTTTTCGTCATAAATAGGTCTATGATTACGTCTCCTTAATGAAGACATTCGCGTCTGGTGTCTGGTCATTAAAAGGCACAGTTTGGAAAACAGAAAATAGGTTTTGAACGGCTTTTCATGAACACATCGCGTAGATTCTGGGTTCTGTCAATTTGGCATTCATCTGCATGTCTTTTAGATTGGGCCTCAAACAGTAAAAAATCGCAGTCAGGTTTTGTAAGTTCATTGGCTTTCAAATGAGTATTAGTAATTAAAACAAAAAAACGCCTCAGAGGTTCTAAAACCTAGTTAAATGTTAAGCAGCGCCGTATGAGGTGGTTACAAGGTCATATTTTTCATTGGCCAGCAAAATTGATCGAATAATTCGAAATCAGTGCATAATTAATTAGTGTTCCTTTAGTTAGGCAAGCCCCGCGATTATTCTTTGCTTAAAAAGAAAACAATATGAAGAGAAATAGCCCCTCCAAGCCAAAAGAACCATTGCCAATAATTCTCGAAAAAAGGGATTTGGGTGACTCACGAATGGGCAGAAAAACATTAACTATCCAACCACAAAAACGGTTTGAAATAAAAGTAACCAGCATTAAACACTCAGTTTTAGTACTTAATGATGTCAGTAGTAGTTTCGAGTTCCATTCTGGACCTGTAATCTTCTGTAGATGAGTGCAAAAACATTTTAGGCATGGTCTTATTTTATCATTAAAAAAATGTGGTATTTACTAATTAGGTAAATTAATAATATTATCAATAATAGTATTTTTGTTAGGAATTTCGCTTCATCCAAAGTTTGCCTTAAGAGCAATCGCATTGTAACCCAGTTGAATACTCTTAATATGGTTTGTGGAAAGTAACTTCTGCTTATATTATGATAACTTTTTCAGTTTTCCTATAATTTTATTTAAGATGAAGGTCATTCCACTTTGTCTCATTTTGAATACCTTCAAAATCTGGGTTTTTATAAGATTCGACTAGTAATATCTGGTCGATTTCTACTAACATTTATATATACAATACACTTTGATATAATTTGTCACTTATTTGTTGATAAATTAGGCAAAAACACACCTTTTGGAATCAAATGTTTCAAAAGTTTGAATTAATCAATTGTAATATCAACAATTTGAACCTACTTAATTGGATCTATTTATTTGAATACCACTCAAAAATAATTTATGGTATGTTCTCTAAGGTATAAATTCTCGAGACTGAAGTTCAAATTAAAGTTGTTGAAGCATTAATTTGGTGATTTACTTACTTATATCAACAAATCCTAGCTTTCCCTGGGCCTAAATGCCAAAAGTGAATTCTTCCCAGAAGAAGAAAAAGTTCCCGCATACAGGCAGTGAATAATTCGTTCGTAACAACACAGTCTGTATTCCCAGAGGAAAAAAAGCCTTTCCTTGTGGTAAGAAGACGATTTTAATTCTCCACCAAAAAAAGGAGTTGGTTAACCCACACAGCCATGTAAAGTTCCTCCCGACACATTTATCACAAAACCACGCACAACGGAATGCACCATAATTGATCATTCTCTTGTCCTCCTTTTTTTCCCAACTGTCTAAATTAAATTTCCTCGTCATTATTCGAGTCTTTTATTTCCCGTGGTGTTCGACCAACCAGGATTGCGCGTACCCCAGGCCGTACGCACGCGGACGCACGTCCGCACTTCCCTTGTGACCAATGACGTGGGAGCGCGCTGTGTTTGCGTCCAACAAACACAAACACACTAATGGACAAAGCGGCAGGCGATTGGTTTACCGGCAAACAAGACGCTTCTACGCCTTTAAAAGGCGCGCCACCAAAGGCCGTGACCGCAAATCTCAGGAATGGACAACGGTGAACACAACAATCAGATGCTTCCACTAAATCTCTGCTCCTCACCTTACTTTCTGAGAGATTTCAAATCCCTTGGGTCTTCGGATGAGGATGGAAGGTTCCAACAATCGACCAATGACTTCCTTGGCCTTCCATTCTTGTCTAGACAAGGACCTAGTTACTGTCTTCCTCTGAGCACACCCTCCATGCTCATTCCCAACTATCGATTTCAGGAAAAGGCACCCGAAGAAGAACCAAAACCAAATTTTAGCTATATCGGTAAGATTTGGTAATTTTTCATTGGAATAACTGCGTTGAAATGGAATGAATCAGTTAATTAGTAGCGCATACTCCCCTTACGGCTCGTTGCAGGTAGGGTAACTATACTGATCCCTGCTGTTTATTTTCTTAGATGTATACGTCGTGACCCGATGACCTAATGACTAATCAGATTCGCGTTTCCGCCCGAATTAATTCAATCTGGTTGCTTAGTAACCATATCTAACTATTGGTATTTGGGATTAATATCACGCACACACATGGTACAAATATTAACCTTTCCTGTCACGGAGCTGTGAGTCATTTGCCATCCGCGATTCGGCTAAAGAAACTCCTTTGCATTTCTATGGTAGGACTCATTGCAAAGGCGATTTTGAGTACCAAGGATCGCAGAATGGTGCTCTCGGAGATCTACGAATGGATTCAGTGTAACTACGCGTATTTCCGTAGTAGAGGACCCGGTTGGAGAAACTCAATTAGGCACAACCTCTCACTCAACGATTGTTTCATCAAAGTTGGTGAGTCCCACTAACCTCTTTCGCATTTCAGAGTTATAAAATTGAGAGAACACTAGGTCTGGTGTCTGATTTGTAGGGCGTTCGTCAAATGGAAAAGGCCACTACTGGGGAATTCACCCAGCAAATGTTGAGGATTTCCGAAAGGGCGATTTCCGTAGAAGACGCGCTCAAAGAAAAGTGCGAAGAGCCCTCGGTTTGTCCTGTCCAGGAGATGCTGATGACAGCGATTCCCCACCTCTATCACCGAATCCACTCCCTGCGGTTCCGAACCAATCAAATCTCCCTCTAAGCCCATTCTTCCCCCTTCGAGCGATTGATAACATCAATAATGGGGAGTTGCCGTCTCACGATATGTTCGCAGCCCTGTTGAGTAACCTCTCAGGTGCTGGATTGATTCCACCGCTGAATGGATCGTGTTTCAACAGACCCGATGTTCCACAGCTTCAACCGAACATTGTTGAAGCACCGTCGAGTTCTTCTCCTGGAACAGCATCACCTACTTCCACTGTTGGAGGCAATTTCAGTGTGGCTAGCCTACTGGGATCGTAGAGAGGTGAGAACAGTGAGATGCAGAGATGAATCTTGGAGCTTCGCTTGTTAGTCTCTTCACGTGTACACAAGTCATATGAACAGCGATGCTGCATGATGCTTTTACAAATACAGAAAGTGATGAGGAGAGTTTGATGCTTCTGATTTCACACTGGAAGGGTTTGAGAGAGCTCTTATCAAGAAGAATTAGCTGATTTGTCCGTAATGTGCTTAAAATAGCACCCTAAGTCACCATTTTCTATGAGTTCACAACCAACTGAGTTCATACCTTACCCTAAGGGTGTTGTAACGCTTCTCAACCTAGACGGATAGTACCAAGAGCCCCCAAAACTAGAAGGGAGATGTGTATGCAATAGTGCCCGCAAGTGTGCTATGATTTGGTTGACCTGGTTCATCGGTAAACAACTTAGCCTATTAGATCAGATTCTATGGATGATTCACGTGTCCCTGGTTAGAGGTGCTATGTTACTTTCAGGTCACTGTAGGGTCACCTTAGCAGTCTCCATTGCTATTCTCCACTTTTGCCATTGGAATTTCATCACGGTGAACAGGAAGCATTGAGCAGAATTCATAATTTCCTTCTTGGCTCATACTCTATGAACATATTATAAGAAATTAAAACTTGAGACACTTTTTGTATTTTAAATAAAATAATGTCACAGAAAGTGCCCTTTGGAAATTTTGGAGTTTCGAGAGGCACACTGAAATACATTTTGTTAATCTTCCAAGGTGTTTCCATTATTTTGTCCAACCTATGTAGTCCCCTTCTTGCCAGCACTTGCATGAGCAAGGAGGAATTTAAACTTTTAAAGGAAGACTAGTGTGCGTGAAGACTGTTCACCTAAATATAAAAAGTACTTCCCTGACAAATTTATTCACAGCAGTAGTGCGTGAAAAATATTTACAACTCTGACCGTCTTCAGCTACGGCACATGATGTGATTTGCTTTGCAATTTCAACAGTTGTCAAATACATTACTCCCCAAACTGCAGTAGCTACTGCATCTTTTTTTCTTGATTGAATAAATTAAAAGTCAAACGTGAATGTCAAAAATGATTTGCGATAAATTAAAATATAAGCACTCATTTTATTTATTCCAAATCAAATGAAATACCAGGTCTACTGATAAATTCAGTGCTAATTTAATAATTTTAATAATTTATGGAGCATTTTTTGCAATTTTTAATAGAGCTTAGTATTAATTTTATGCTTACAGAATAAAGGTATCAAAAAATCATTTGAGACACGTGATATTTCACGTGCTCAAGAAAGGCTGTTGTCATTTCTGTGCAGTATCACGAAAACGATTAGCAAACACGTTGCTTTCTAAATTAATCTAATTCCTGAAAGAATGTTAGGCACCTCCACTCCCGGGGAATTGAAAACATGTAGCACAAGCCATCCCCAGCAAGCAAAGAGGGCGCTTTAAGCCGCGCTGTTTAACCACATCACAACACCACCAAGGAAGACAAGATTGAAGGAGGCGTGTAGCGTAAAGAAATAGGAATGAGTCTTATCCCTCTTGGGCAAACTGTATCTTCGCACCACTAACCAGGGAAACCTGAATAAGCCCTTGGACTGAGTGCATTGATCGCGACGAAGTTGTTTATGGATAATTCAAAACAACTAAATCATAACATACCTGCTCACACATTTGTTTACAAAACTTTGTAATAAATACTAAGACGAGCGGCTTCCTTATTCTCTCTTGTTCTTAACCATCGAGGGAAAATCTCAAAACACAAAGAACTAAGGCAATAAAACTTATCGATTTAAACGATTTGTTCCATCGAAGACACAGGAAAAATGCTCCAGAGTTTGTGGACTCTAATTGTGTGGTCTCTAATATTTTCTCCGACTTTGAAGAACTGGAAAAGGGGCATTAAAAGGAGACTTTTCGCCTTAATAAAAGGTACTCACAACTGCAATAGTCTCATCGAATGATAGCTCCGTGGGTTTTCTAGAAAGAATATAATTAATAAAGGGGTCGTATGCTGTATTTTGAGGACGTCGTAGGAGCAAACGATTCATCGTTGATTCCGATATCTGAGAACCGCTGCACCAATATCTGGAAATTGTCCAACGAAGGATCGAAAATTGGGATCTGATGAACGATTTAATCTGAAGTTTTCGTTTAATTTTTAATGCGTTAGTTATGGTCGTGAGAAGTTCTTCAATTCGCCAAACTAAACACTTCAGAACCACTGTCCTCTTCTCAACAGCTTCTTCCAACTCAGATCATCCAATTTCCCAAATGATGCGGAAATATGTTGAAACTTACCAAGGGTAAAGAAACTACCATTTTGGTCAAACGTCTGCAGCTATTCACTACAAACTGTTGATCCCGTTGTGATCTTTTTTGACGCACAATGGAGACTCATGCTAAGAAAGATAACTCATTCTCACCCCAACGTACCCATTACAATTTCTCCCAACTAGTTTTGAATATAAATGTTTACCGCCTTTGTTGTCTACCTAAAACTTTATGAAAACGGTGAATTTGACAAGTCTCTGAAAGGTAGACAAAGACCCCATGCTCTACCAATTATCAAAACAGGTTACCCACGTTCGCTTTAAGGCATTTGACAACTAATTTTGCAATATAAAAGTGCTTCTGCCTCTCTGAATTTCCTTCCTAAGATCGAGTAGATAATTCTTCTCAATAACCGTGGTTTAATCTGTGGTAAAGGCATGTAAGACAAAGGTACTTCAGAGGGACCAAAACCTTGGTATCAGTCGGCCTTGTTTGTAGTGCTGAGGCCGCTCTTTAGACATGCCTCCTCCTCCTCCTCCTCCTCCTCCACTTCTTCTACTCCTCTCTGTCAAGCCTGTTTACTCCCAGGGTCAGGGAAGAAGAAATACTAGCAGCAAGCGGTCAGAGAATTCGTCCACACAGAGGCAAATCGAGATTAATGATGCCGACGATCCTACACTGTCGGTTAGACCGGCATTTGTTTTAAAAAGAATTTGTGGATTGGCACAGTTGTGAGGGATCTGTAGTGATACCTCCTTCAAGAAGGGGTAAGATTTTTCTGAAAACACTAAGAGGAAGTGGATTATGATTTGCGAGCCCGAATATGGGGTTACTGTCGCAGTAGAATAGCTGCTTTAGTTGGAACTAGAGGATGTAGCCGTTAGGCTACACTTAGGTTGCTCCCAAGATGGATTTAAGAGGAGACGGCAACATTAAACAGTTGAACATAGCAAACTATAAATATAACTTCTGACCAAGATCATCCTCAAGAGATCTAGAGAGGCGTCTCCTCAAATGAGATGAAATATAAATTTAATAATTAAATATTTTTAAAGTTGTATTGAATCCACAGAAACTGAGACAGTGGGTTTTGATCAGCCATCTCAAAATTTTGGCATCTCTGAAATGAGCAAAAAATTGGGAGGCTCATTAAATATTTTCATAGTGAGATTGCTCTAGATATGGGATTCCAAGGTTTCTGGCGATGATTTTACAGGTGAGAAGACAAAAAATTATTAAAAAGGGGTGGCTTCTATAATTACCCGGTAGCATAAGGTCCAATAATAATTGGTTTTGGATTCCCCAAATGGCTAACGACCGGAAAGTGGAACGATATTTCTGTCTAATTTCACAAAGAAATAAGAATTTATGGTCACTGATTTGCTAAATTTTGCCAAATATGTCCAATGAAGCTGGAAATTCGATATATCACTATAAAGTGGTTGATCCGTTTCATTCACGATTGAGGAATATAAAGGCAATTTTTATTCATAATTTTTAATAATTACAAATCTTTATTTTCCCGTATTGTGAAAATTTAGCAGAGGAAATTAAATCAATAACTATCCTGATCTGTATTATTAAGCGTTTCTTAGCAAGTTTTAATCTGTTGTAGTTGCATTAATCTGACAGTAAACCACACTGCCAAATGAACTTCTTATGAGCAAAAAAAGGCGTATCTACCCATGTAAACCACTCATACAAAAGCCCTGTTTTAAACTACATTCCGACCAAAAATGAAATCTCAGTGTAAATTCTAGTTTCCAGCACAACTCGACACACAAAAAACCCATTTCATTTGCGACCACAGCTGTGTGAAGGCATGTTAAAATTTTAGTTTTTCTGGCACCATTTTTATGGTGGTCGAGTCAGCCGCTAAAATGGACATATATTTTAACAAAATCGGCATTTTATGGACTAGGATAGAAAGATCTAGAATTAATGTTAAACAATAGTTTTCAGCTGTTTTTCAAAGTGTGTCATAGGCGTTAACTCAAACTGCGATTACTCCTTTAGAAGTTTAAAGTCATTGATTCATCAGAAACCAGAAGGATCTCAGCTATTGTGAAGCTAGCATAGCATCAGACTTTCAAGAATATTGTTTTTTAAATTGACCTTAGCTTCGGAATTTCGGTATTTTCCATTGAGTTAATTGTTTCAAACTCTACCACGTGGCTTGAACTCTGCGAAAGCCTTTGCCACTGCTCATACAAGTGTCACGGAGGTGAAATTGCTAACGAAGAGATTGTCAGACGATACCAGTCTTTTCATTTAGTAAGAAAATGTTCGGGATATTATTGTTTAATCACAATAGGAGGAGTTGAGTTGCATGTTTATAGTTCTTACTTATTCTAGCGTCTTTAGCCTGACTAAACTCAAATTAAAGCTACTATTTAGGTTTATTGATAATGCTGATGATGGAAAAGACATCATGTTTGTCACCGTAGATCCCTCCTCCTTTGTAAAAATATAATTTTTGGAATTTGTTTGTATCCAACTATTGACTGGTACTCCAACATCCGTAAACGACTTGTGATTTCTCCTACTTTTCTATTTACTCAAATTCATAATCTCCACTTTAAAGGTCGGCATTCTAGCAACATGTAAAACTTCTTTCTAACCACTTACTGAAGTATCTGAAATTGCTTCCAATGAAGGAAGTGGTGCAGATTGAAGTTTTTAAGAAAACGCAGGCAATTTAGCAGAAAAACCCACTTCTTTTCGACGTTGCACAAGGCGAAGAAGCAGAAGCAGTAGGAGGCCATTATTTATCACCTTCATTACTCGAAATAGACATAACAAACCACTGCCATCTCACGCCAGTAGCACCAGAGGGCATCTATCATTGTCAATAATTTCGCCCAAAACATTATTATTAATTACAATCAACAGCAGCAGCAGCAGCAGTAGCAGTGGAGGGAAGGAGGAAGACGCTCGAAGCACAGCCGAGTCTCACGGGGCGTCATTAATCACCCGTCTTCGTCCAAACTTCGCCACGGCACAGTAGCCCAGGGGCCAGACTTCACTTTAATCGCAGGAGAAGGCGAAAAAGAATCAACAAAAAGGTTGCGACAGATGTGGGTGGGTAGGTGGGTGCGAGGGGGCGACTTCATTAATCTTCCATCGGTACACACGAGCCCGCTGGTTCTTTGCAGTTTGTGTGTATGTATTTATCCTCTGGAGTGTCGTGAATGCGGGGAAGAAGATACTCACACAGGTCTGTTTCATTCTCTTCATTCTGCATCGCAAAAGCCGTCTCATTCAAATGGCATGTCAGACTACTTTTCCATGAATTTAAACAACCTTTGTACTTGCTTTTCATTGGTGAAGCCGCATTCTTAATGAACGCCGATGTCTATATATAGCGAACTAACAGGCAGGACGAAGCCATAAGCTCTCATCACCACTTTCCACTCTTATTTTAAGAGAATGGAAGCATTGAAGGACTAGAAAAGTTGATGCTGCTAGGTTTCGGCTGCAGAATAACGCCGTCATACAATTAGAGAATACTTTTTCATTTGCTGGTTACTCATATGTTATGTCTGCTTCCATTTTATGACCTCGAACTACCATAAACTTCTTGTTTGAGGAAAACAGAGGCACCTTTGATGTCTAGGTGTGCAGTAGACATCTTGTGACCAAACTGCTTTCTGTATAAACAGATCGCGGGATGGAAGTGAAGTGAAAGAGAAGGAAAAACTTCGTCCTCAGCAAAGCACAGGTCTAGCTGACCGAAAGTCGAAGCTGTTGACTGAGAGAGACCGACATTTAGACACTCCCACGGATCGCAAGAACATGGCTGCGTTTGGAGACAGCTGAAGGAAGCACTTAATCCAGACCGCTGCCTTTTCCCAACCGTGAAGATTGGCGGGAGGGGTTCTGTGATGATGAGCTGGAGTGCTATTCCTTGGAAATCCGCCACAATTTGTATGAATCAATAGCTCGGAAAATTGACTCTGAAATTGTCGCGAAAGGTGGACATACGCACTATTAAAACAAATTTTGTTGATGTTTCAAGGTGCTTCAAAGGCCTAACGACGACTATGGATAAGAGAAACTGGGTGTGAATTTATAAATCGATTTCTTATAAAAGCAAGTTTGTCTCGTCTGATGCAGTCGCCCTAACCACCTAAGAACCTAGATTACTGACATTACTGACCCAAAGACTTCTACTCCGTGGTCGAAAGTGACTAGTCTGTTTGTTGTTTACCCGTCTGTTATGACTACGAGCGATTTACGAGCCCGACAAATAATAATCCAGACTGCCTATAACAGGGCAGTGTTTTCGCCACAAACTAGTTCCGCTTTCATGTCTAGACTCTGAAGCCATTTCTACACTCACTAGCAAGTCAATAACACAGCAGCTAATCAAGAAATTTGTCTTCTCAATCTGTTGTGATTGGGACCTGTAAGCGCCTTCAACTCTCATTTTGCTTTAAAGTTATAATTCGATTGATTGAAACCCTACCAAAGAACGATTTGAGCCCTATGCAGGTTTATGAGCTCAACACTGGAAACTCAGCAACCAAAGAAACGTCTAAACACATTCATTAATTTATAAAGGAGGACTGTTTAAAAGAAAGAGCTTTAGAAAATGGTTCGCGGAATTCAAAGCTGAGATTTCACCTTTGGAGATCAAGATGGAACCGGATGATGTCGAGTTGAGTTTGAAGAAAAGTAGCAACCCTTGAAGAAACCTCATGATTAATAATAGAAAATAATTGAATTTTTCACAAAATGTAACATTTTGTTTAGTGAAAACACTTAAATATACGGCACCATGATTGTTGGACATGTTATAAGAACTCAAAACTTGACATAATTCAATGATTTTTTCGCTACACTTTGTTTTATATATGTATATTAATAATGACTGTTTTTTAAAGGTATTCAAAAAGTTTTGGTATAACAAAATTGTTCGTGCTCGTTTGATAGGCACTAATGTAACAAAAATACCTTCCGAATGCTTGGCGTACTGTTAAGAGGTACTGTTTCAGAAGTAATTACATCTTTTGAAAGGACAGGAAAAACGCTTTCATCAATCCTACGATTGTTCAAGAACTATTTCCGGAGGTGTACATGATGGTAGTACACCATTCCGTGCAGGTAATATTGTTAACAAAGTTAACCAATGAAGCATCTCATATGGCTCTATATTTTGTTGATTTTTCACAATGTTTTCACTATTTTGTCGCAGCTCTATATAGTATATAACTGAAGAAATCGTGTTCACTCTAGCATAGCATGGCAAAAACAACCACAAATTAATCGTCTTGTATCTATTAATGGGAAAATGATACTCCTACATTCGCGGTTAGCTAAAACATGCATCATCGACTTACCGTGTGTGTGTATTTGTTCTTTATTCTCATGTATTGCCTCGGCAAGATCAGTGACCCAGAACAAAAATATGCAGGCTGCAAATGCGAAGTTGTTAGTTGTTTACATGCTATGCAGACAAACGAGACCGCCACTGCTTGTTTTGTCATCACAAATGCCTTGTAAGCAGACCGAAACTTTGTTTTTAACCAAGGTGGCTCTTACCTAGAGTCGATTATTGAAACAGTTAGTCGTGGTGTAAATAGAGAGTGAATTGCATTCTGACAAGAAATATCTAGGGATTAATGTTTCCCTCTGTCAACCGCGGTAGACATTTCAAACAATGCCTCATGCAGCAGCTAAGGAAACAAAAAAGGCCCTGATATGGTATCTATTCTATTCTTTGAATGTATGCGAGTGAAGCAACATGTTCTCGTAGCTAAGTAAGGTATTGGACAGAATAATGAAAACACCAATCATTTTAGCATCGTAATTTTTATCATGTTTTGAACAATGAAAACTTGACATATGTAAATGCTTTTGTTGATTATTTTTGTTACTTAATATACTTGTTTAAAGTAAGCGTTTTTAAAGTTAGATAGTTTTATCCTTATAAATAGGCCAAATTGTTCGTCTTCGTATGGCAAGCGCTAGTGTCAATGAACCTCACCCCAGAATGCTTGGCGTACTTATGTTACACTTAGCAACGTTTCCTATGCCCTTCTTGGGGTACAGTAGACAACCAAGGCAAGTGCACCTCGGTGCTTTACAAATCAGGCACCCTGGTGACTGCCTATCTTCACCAACTTAAAATCATTGTGACAGTAGGACATGGCATGACTTCGCAGGGCATCAAAAAGTCCTAACTCAGACTCCGGGCTACCGTTCTAGTAAGGTGCAACATGCGCAACTATTGTATACCTCTCTATCTTCTTGATCGTGGCAACCACAACCTAGCATGGCTGGTCAAGATACACAGCGGAGTGCACACGTAAACCCCGCAAAGGGGTCTTGACCACTGCTTACAAAAAGTAAGGTTAACACCCTTTTAATTGTCCAAATAATGGTGTACGAAATTCTCTCTGTGTGTGTGAAAGAGAGAGATTGATACCACTGCACAGTCCGTTGCCAGTTTGTCACCAAAACAAAATGCAGACTCGCAAATTGCCCATTTGTCTCGCAGGGGCTGTACATGTTTGCTGGCTATTTGATTCCGCGTCCAGTCTAGATGGTGGTAATGGGGCAAAACAAGTTCTGTCTAGAGCCCAAATGCACAAACAGATATTCCCTTTTATGTCTGGCTACCAGCAAGGCTTTTATGGGGCCTTAATAAACACGACTCAGCCTCGGACTACCGTGTAAATTTTGCGCGCGAAACAGTTGAGAAGGATGTGCTGAGGCATTTAAGGAATCGGTAGATAGGTAAGAATTTATAGCAATATTATTTGTGCAGAAGATATTTTAAGTATTAATATACATTCGAAATTATGTCGCATTTTGGAACACTATCTGTAATGCCAAAAACCCAATCGATGGACGATCGAATTAAAACAAATTTTATAGAGAAACCGTGGTACTGATGGCTTTAAAAGAAGCTACTCTTTTGAGTATAATATCTAATTGATTTTGCCAACTAATGTATATCTATAATTCAACCATCCTTAAGAATAACCCCAATCCAACACCCACTTTTTCCCTCGCCAAAAAAATGCACTAACAAGCACAACAGCCACCACCACAACCTCGACCAGACCAGCGGTATTTCCCCACCTCAGACTTGACTTGTTTGTTTCTTGTTTACCTGCCGTTTGGCCAAGATTAATGAGGCCCGCTGCTATTCCCTGCCTTCTTTCATGTCTAGACAACGTTAGGGGGGGGGGGGTGTATATCCCGTCTTCCCTCTGCTGTGGCAACTCTCGCACACACACACACACACACATCATAAATCAAACAAAGCCTTCCCTCCTTCATGAGAAAGTACGAAAAAAACACCCGAGAGACAGAGAACCAGGGATGGTGGAAAGGGACGCGCTTACACGATGCCAGCCGCGCGTGCTTTGCAGAGGATGGAGGGACACAAGGGTAGGCGGACATTCCGTGTTTACGCGGGAAAAGGTTGGGTGTGTGCGTGCGTGTGGTTCCATGCATTGCTTTTTCCTGCTGCCTTTTGGTCGTTGGCTTTGACGGCGAAAGACATGAAAGACGGGTGGAGATAAAGGGCAGTTAATGAACCGGAGGGATTTAACTGCTATTTTTAAAATAGAAGGTCTCTTTAAGTTTCAAGTAGTGTTCATCTGAAGCCTTAGAAATGAGTAAGATTTGGTGCTTTAAGAGTGGCCTTATCATAATGACTGTATCATGAGTGGTTTCAAATTTGAGATAGATATTAAATTAAAGAATGACCTCTTAGTGGATTTTTTTTAAAAAGTTGATACTATTTAGATTTTTTGAAGAGCCTTCTGACCACAAATTTTCAATAGGGTATAAATTCTAGCATATGGACGCTTTTTGCGTAAGTATGCAGGAAAGGCGTCGCAGAAGGACCCCAGCAGCATCGGAATTTTGGCTTTGTCTTCACTTGAATCCAATTATTTGAATAGTTAATGAAGGTTTTTGCGTCTCCTCATACAGGCGTTGCAGATGTCCTCTGATGAACAAAAATCCGACTCTTCTTCTTCAAAAATTTGTGGCCAAGAAGAAAATTAGTAAAATACAGAGAATTACGGTTAGTTTGCGGTATAAAGTCCATCAGAGGCGGTTCTTGGAGAGATGAAGTGTATGAACTCAATTAAGATGCAAAAGAATTCAGTTCTCTGATTCAGAAACTCACGGAAAAGCGAAAAAACGCTGTTAATTTGCTTTACGTCAGCTTAAGCTGGTCCATTTTGCCACTAACAAAAAAAGCCCATTTATGGACTAAAAAATCAGCTCTAATTTCGAGCAAAACCCTTATCAGAGACAGTAACAGACGCTAAAAACTTTGGTTAGTTTAAAAAGACTCTCTGAAAACAGTAATTTCTAAGTTCTATTACAACAGTTAGAATGTTATACCTTAAGTTTTTCAAATTTTTCCTAACACTCAGTTTACACACTGGATGGAGACTTGGGAAACTACACTTACTAAATTCTAAACGGACAATATGTAATATTTGTAGGTTCGCTGAGTCTTTTTGTTCGTCAACTCATACAAATTATGCAAGCCTTTAACTTGATTTAGCAGACCCATGGTAACTGCGTAGGCCTTCATTTCCCCAACTAAATTGTAGGAAGTTCCTTTCAAACCAGATACAACTCCTTCTTTCATCTTCAACCAGACAGACATTGAAAAAAAGGAGTCATTTGAAACGAATTTACAAAGGGTGTTCATTTTTTCCCTCCCCAAGTGCATTCATTTTGCCACACGGTGGTAATTAATTACATCAGTGTGAAGCAATAAGGAACTCTGCCCATTAAAAACACGCATTTTTTGCTTACTTTCGTGTGTGTGTGTGTATCAGTGCTTTTATCTCTTGCAACACAGCTGGTAAATGTCAGACAAAGAATGCTTTTCATGAAATAATTTAACACCGAGTTATATTTGGATTAGGGACGCTTGAAGCGAGTTAACTGCATTTTTTCTCCGAGCTATTGGTGCATGGAAATTAGGATTCGTTTCCAAGGGAATTTAAGTCCATCATTCAGTTAAAACACTCTCACCCAGTTCTTTTAGAGACGATATCGGTGGCGGCGTGGAAATTGACTTATTACTTCAATCTTTAAAATCGAATGCTTCTTTCGGCTGTTAGAGAAAATTAGAACTTTCATCCATTGCTCGAGGGACAGACCATGATCGACCCTGGCTCCCACGTGCAGCTGTCTACCAAAAAAAACAGTATTTGTGGAAACTGGGTTCTGTAAGTGTTTCTTGAGTTCTGCAGTGATTTTGGGAGTCGGGGCCTTGCGATCTTCTCTAACAATTCGGTTTAGAGTCCGCAAGGCCTCTCTCAGCCATGGTAACCAAATTGATACACCATCAATCAATTCAACGATGCTGCAGCCAAATTTCAGCTCCTTTTTTCACAACGCTAGGCATCAAGTTATACAGGTGTCAAATTAATGCGTATTTTTGGCATCCTGGCTGCAAAAAGCGCAATGCCGGAATGGGTGAAGTGTGGAGATGGCCTATCTACAGGGGAGAAGAAATCGAAGCCGACGGCCTGTCTGGGAGTAGCCAGCCCCCACCCTCTCTTTAATTGATTAATTAGCACCTTTGTTTTTATCTCCCAACATCAAGCTTCGATTAGCCCGTTCAATCAATTTATTTAACGAACATTTTATGCAAGTAGCTTTATCGATTTAAGATTTACAAAAAAAACTTTTTAAGATAAACTTGCAGAATAATATTTAGATGATTTTCTAGATTAGTAAATGATATTCCTTCTTAAAAAAATTTTACTCTCCCAACTTAATTCATTTGTCAAATGGCTAATTTTTCCATGAAGAAATTATGTACCTTATGTTCGAATTTTAACCTTCTTAAATAAAAATATTCAAATACTATTTTTAAGTGTTTAATTAGAAAAGATACTGAATTTTATGTCTCAATATATTAAAGTGATCAAATTTAGTTTTGAGGCCCTGAAAGACCTTTGGAAGAAGATACGGGCTTCGCAAATGTTGAAGAGTTCGAAACTGACACTTTGGGTAATTTGAATCGAAACCGAAATAATTTTACAACGCTTTATTAATGGCAACCTTGTTAATAGATGAAAGGTAATCATGGAAAGTGTATTTGTGATTAAATCCTTAATTACGTATAACGTTTGGTCTCTTTTTATTTAAACAAAATAGTGACAGAACTTATGAGATGACCGGATAGTTGAACTATTTCAAATTTGCAGGCTTTTTTTCTGAATTGTTAGGAACGGTCCTCTTTTATATGCTAAACCCTTTCTTCTTATTTTACATAGTCGATAAAACCAAGTTGAATGGTTAAGAGTATATAAGGAATCTAATAAGCGCCCTTAACGTAATTAAAACAAAAAACGTAGCAAAGCACAGAAGCAACAGATTTTCTTGAAAATCTACACAAATACATGTCACCAGAGGACCTTCGGTACCCCACTACTAGCCCGAGAAATGATACTGATTTTTAAAACCACACTAGTCCTAATGTTTGGCCGGATTTTAACCCATCTAGGGACTATTAGATCACCGCAATGCCTGTGCCTCAAAATCCCGCCTAATTGATGAAATAAGTGGAAACACATCTCGCAGTATCCACCTAACTTTTCAAAATGTTTGGAGATTTACATTAGTAGTTGTCAGCGTTTGAACTAAGTTAAATTTGCAACTAATAAATTATGATAAGCTCCTTCAGGGGTCACTGGACGTCTTCTCGATGGGTGAAATCTCCATCTCTAACTTTCCCAGCACGTCTTCTACAATTTTTTTCCAATTATTCATACATTTCGCTCCATAAATTGAGTAAATGTATCCATCCGTTTCAGTTGATATTGTTTCGTTACTTAAGAGACTCAAATATTTCTTGAGCGGATTTTAATAGAGCAAATGTTAATCTTGTAAAAGCGTTAAACAGAATTTTATGAACGCAAATGTATCACTGTGTAAAATAATGTTCAGTTGTTCTAGGAATTATACCGTACTACTTAAATATAGTACTATTGAATGACCTTAGAGAAGCACGGGAAACAGCTAGCAATGCGTTTCAACCGTGTTTTATTTATCTAAATTTGATGTATCACTTAAAAGTGTGCATCACTGACATCTGATGAGATGACTCACGTTGGTGGTGCATACCAGATATCATTAGGGAACTACATCTTCTTCTATTTGCCACCAAACAGCAAACAGAAGTAACACAAGGCTAATCAAGATTGATACAGAAGCCTTAATTGCCAAAATAATAGTCCTTCACCCGGGACTATTTGCCATCTAGGACTTGCTAAGAAACAAGAAATAACGCTGCACACATGGCACCATCTCCATTGACTCTATTTATGAAATAAATATCATCATGGCGAGTGATTGATGGTGTTTTAAACATAAATATATAATCTTTAGTGCAATCCATGGGCCTGATGGAGATTTATCATGATGTCTGTCAAAAAATTGGACTACCCTGACATTTGCAACGCGTATATTTGTTATTATTAAATAATGTATTTGTTTTGATACAAGGATTAATGGCTTAGTGGATGGAAATGTCAAGAGTGCTCTTTTTTCATACCATTCAAATGCAAAGGTTATCTTCACTTTACAGTTTTTCGAGCCCTAAATTGTTAATATATCAGGTCAAACCATAGGTTGCGTTCACATTTTGAATAAATAAAGCAAGTACCTTTCAAGAACTTGACACCAAACTCAACTAGACCCTGTCTGCCTACCGTGTGCCAGTGTAGAACGTTGCATTATAACAAAGTTACAAGTCCGTTAGAATAATATGCATATATTATCCATACGTTGAACTAAAACCCGGAATTATGTTTATTCGATTCATGCTAAGTTTAATGGGTAAATACCGTTTTGTTTATTTGACAGTAGATATGATTTAGAACAATCTGGATGGGTAAGCATTGAAGTAATTAATATAATGCTTACAATATTCATTTCGATTTGCTATAGGAAAAAAATTGTTAACACTGGTTCATGCACGATCCGGCGAAAGTGCTTATTGTGTTGTGTATTGAGTAGTCGAAAAACCCAATTAGGATCGGATCTTCAAATCGTAAAGTTTTTAGTCTTAATCAACCAAAAACCCAGCAAGCGACTTTTGCTGACAGTTGATCAAGAAATTAATGCCTATTAGGCAGAGTTACATAGCTTATGATGAAACCAAAACCATAGCTTTAAGGACCGAAACAAGGACAGCAAAAGCTTTGGATTAATATTTAGCCAACAACCTATTATAGGCGCTTATAGCATTGATGATATAGATCATGCTGTTCTTCCTTGATTCTTTTTGGAATACGTAGAACTGCAATAGTCTCATCGAATGATAAGAAGAATGTAATTAACAAAGGGTTCGTATGTTCAATTATGAAGACACCGTAGGAGTAAACGATTCTTCGTCGATTCCGACATGTCCGAAGACATTAAGTATATGGCGTCTGAGAACCGCTGTATCCATATTTGGATAGATCAAAAATTAGGATCTCATCAACGGTTCCATTTGGAGTTTTAGCTTGCTTATTTAATGCGTTAGTTAGGGCATCGAAATGTTCTTCAATTTGCTGCGTCGCCATAATGTAAAGTACGGAGATGCTATGCTACAGTGCATGGCGTCATAGTAACGACTTAAGCAACTATACATACTATACAGATAATAACGAAAGGTAAATAAATTATAGTTCATTATAATGAGAAAGTTGTTAATATAAATTTCTGAAGATATAACAATGGAATTCTATAAATCAAATATCATGGAAATCAAGGGCCTAATTTTTCCAGTCACCTTTGACTGAGATCTCGCAAAAGTAAATTAAAATCGCTTGATTTTCTAAAAAATATAAAGACTTATCACGTTAGTGCACTGGATTGCCTACTTTACATTCATTTACATGGTTATTAATATCATAGGCTTGGGTAGAATAGTAGATTAATACCCAAATATTTTGACTACTTACTTATTTATTTTGAAAATATCAATTAAATTCCTGTTAGTATGAATAATAATAGGTCAGCAAGCACTAAGATATCTACCAATGAAATCCACTCATTTATTTATAGTGAAAACACTAATTTTGTCAACATTATCTGGGTCAAGAGAGAAGAATAAAGATAGCAAAATAACCCTTTTATGTTGGTCAAATTTATCTCAAAATAATATAAATGCTGATAAGAAGAGGACTTATTGGTATTATTTGCCATCTAAAAGTGCTTAGTAATCTACGCAATCTACTAATTACATCGTAGTCTAATTCAGTGCTTACTCGTCGTCAGTGTTAAACTTTCTCACCTCTCAGTATTCATGAACAACTAGGCATCGACCCTCTGCTACACATTTGTTGGGGAAATTCGTAAGAAATTATTATACACTTCCTGGCAATCTATAATTCCTATTGTAAATTTCAACTGATTTAGCTTTGAGGACCTCAAAAGTGTCAGATAAAACCTCCTCGTAATTTACGAAATAAATAAATAAGATTGTAGGATTTAAACTTTCAAAGGATGCCTAGTGCGCGAGAACGCGTTTAATTCAGCTGTCTCACCTCTCTTGAACGAACTCAGCCATGTTCTCATTAAACTAAAGTCACACCTTCGCCATATGCCCAATATTGCAGAATCATTTGAACTATCAAATGCCTTCAATTTATCTGCCTCATGTCTCCCAAGTAAACGCGACCATTTTCATCCATCTACAGTCACGCAGTGGCCATATGGTCATCTGTGTCCCCAACGAAACAATCAGTCTTGTGTCCCTGTAAATATTTACGCCTGGCGTGGACACAGCACACCCTCAGCGGTGGCTTTTTTCTCTGATTTTGTGTCTCCTTCTCCTCCTCTTATGCATCCACGGAGGCAGTCCCAGACATGACAAATTGGCTTTGCCTCCACGCGGGTGATTAATGTTTGACGGGCGGTGGGTTGCACTTCGTAGGTGCTTTTATTTACCTTCGGCTAAAGCTCTCTCGTGTATTTCTTGTAGGGTTGTGAGCCAAAACAATAATATATGCAGTTATTTTATAATTACTAAGGTTGGTTAGGTGTTTTTGTAACTAGAACTTCCATCAGCAGAGAAAGCAGGAGTTAGGTAGGAATTTGGCTGTTGCCAAACGGTGGTGCGGTAGTTAGCCAAGAAACACGGCTTCAAAAGTTAGTTTTTTAACCAATGTACGCCAAATCCGCCTGCCAAGCTTGTCAACAGACTTTAAGAAAAAAGCACTGAAAACATCAAAAGTAGAGTGTGTGTAAAACCATCAATCACGGTGGGCTGTTTCTCACTTGGCAACCAGTGACAAGAGTAACTGTGGTCTAGTTGACTGAAATCCTATCAGAGGCGTACAACTGATGTGAAAATGCCAAATTTTCAAACTGTAAAGAAACGTTTAAATTAAATTTGGATAGTTAACAAATAGCTAATTTTGGGAACAAGTACCTGTCAAAAGTCAATTGAACAGATGAAGAAAAAGGCTTGATCTTCGACATTAAGTCTCCCTATAAATATTCAAGGGTTAGACCATTCTCACCAGTTCTAGCTGCTCTATGGATTGGTGCACTATTGGCATTTTGAGTGTTAGAAACCACGGTTCTTGAACAACGTAAGATGAACTTCATCTCGCGAAATTCCTAAATAGTCATGACGTTTTCCTTCTCTTTCAAATTCGGCAGTTTCAGTTACCCATACGAGCATTAATAATATGGCTTCTTCGAAAGTCCGAGATGTCTGTCATTTCTGATGGATTCTAACACATTCTTTTGAATATCTTTGAGAAAAAACAGTTGTTTTACGCATCCATATTAAAAAGCATAAATAATAAACAAAAACCATTAAAATAAATCCTCTTTTTGATTGTTTATTGCACGTTAAAAGTTTATGATTCAAAAATGTTATGTGTTTCCAGTATTTTGTCTACCTTTTGCATATAACAAGATTTGTCCTGTTTTTCAAGCTTCTTTGAACGTCTCCATTAGATGAGTTCTCTAACTTAATTTGGACTTGAATAAGAAGACAACTCTGCAACTTTTTTTTCGTTAGAGAAAAAAGAAACCTTAAAAGACTCAACTTCGTTCATTAGAGTGTTTCCAAACAGGACGACCCTTAGGGAATTTCGTCTTCATAGCATTAAGATGTCATTAGACCATTAGACGCAAAGGCGACAGTAAAAAGTATCTTCACTGGTCTAAATTTAATAAAGTTGGAGGTTTTAGTTTTTATGTATTCCACCTAAAAATTAGGATGAAAGACTGGCTATAAATTAAGCAAATTCCCAAAAGTATATTACGTTTTCTTTGTATTAATTGATAAAAGATAATAAAGAAATACTGAATGGGTCTAAAGCGTTTGAGACAAGGAGGTAACCAGTACAATATTAATAGATTAAATGACAACAAAATTACTACTAGTTTCATTCTGGAGAAGATCTTGATGCATAATCTACGACTAAATTAAATGCATTTCTACTTTAATCTAATAAGTAAAGATAATGCAAAAATTACCAAATCAGAGACAAACCAGTTTGTATTAGGGTTAGAATTCAGATCTGTCTGAATGAAAATTTCACTCAAATTATTCTGACAAAACAAGTTGTTGAGTTATAAATTCACTCCTGATACAAATACTATAAGCTCAGTGGATTACAAACTCCTTTCGCTGGACCTCTTTTAGATGTGATTAAGTCGAAATTTCGATTATCTCAGATAAGTAGATTTTCAAATTCCTACTAATTTGAAGATGAATAATGTGAATTTTCGTTCTTCAGAGTGCTCAAAGCCTGTGCTGACACTAATATTGCTATACTCAGTATTGACGTTTCAGCTGAATAATGTTACAGGCGTGGTTAAATAATTTGATGTGTGACGCCCACGTTGCACGTGCTTCGCTCTCCAGAACGAACCTGCTTCTTTTTCTGGGCTTCGAAATTGAGAAAAAACGAGCTTTCGTTAGAGTCTCTCACAAACCTTAGGCAGAGATGTGAAGAAATTTTCGGTTTGTTTTCATAACTTTAACATAGGAATTTCAGTCTCATAACAAAACTTTTAGAAATAATGATGTGTTCTTAAAACTAATCAATATTAAATATGTAATTTTTTCTTTACTATATTTGCCGTTTTAAAATAATACACAGAATTAAATGTACGCATACTTTTAGATTAGTCTATGAGCGGAAAGTCATGTTAAAATTTCCAGAGTAATGCAAACCATACCTTATTTCCCTTCTCCGATGATAACAGCATATTTTGCATAGTTGTTTAAGTCATTGATTTGACCTTGTAGAGTTCGTTTAGTAAACGTTCGGGGTTAGGACGTGTTGCCGTTTCAGTTAGGCAAAACACGATAACAAGTAACATTTAATTTACGTATTCGTTTAAGTAACATAGCCCACGTTATAAGAAATATATTATTTTATATTTCCAAAAAGAGATTTAGTCGATGCTTTATTTCTAAGCATAGTTGAAATTCAGTTCACTTGGCTTCTTAAATCGATGATAAATTTTCCAAGAACCGTCTTTGAAGAATTACAAAAAAAAGCATTTTCGAAGTTAAGTATCTCTGTAGTGTTCTGTTTCTCCCATGCCATTAAAACGGCTATTTTAGGGATTAATTCTTGGTTTTGAATTAGGCAAAATTTTCTGATTGAGCTTTTCGAGGACCAATAATACCTAAATAGTCCGATTAGTAACTGTTAAGTTAGCCAACGGCCACAAGAGACAGGAGTTCATTCGACGGAGTGCAAGGAGTCGTAGTAACAACTTAAACAACTGTACATATTTACAGAAGATGACAGAAGGTAAATTATTATCTCTGGTACGTCGCATAGATTTTCGGAGCCTTCACATTGAATTCACATCACTCTGTCATCACCACGCCCTCTAAATCCACCCAGAAGACCTTGACCATCATCATATGAGTCGACTTTTAAAATGTAAACTTCATTCTGAGTCATTAATTTGACTCCTGTTTTTTGAAATTAGAATAATAGTGCTGAAAACTCTTTTTTTTCCACCATAAATTGCTCGCCATTTGCTTAAAATCTGTTCACAAATGATAAGCAGATATATATATATTCATCTAGTGCGCTGAAAGCATGCTCAGTGACTTATTTTCGTGAAAATAATTTTTGATTACCCCTTCAGATCCATGGAGTAACAAGCCCGCACATAGAACCCTACCTCTTCAGATAAATATTCTACATAGTGAGGCCTAATAGTGAGGGCCTTTTAAGGGCAGACACAAACGAAGATCAAAGAAACTGTATCGAGCGAACCTTCGCCAAACCACAGGTCGACCCACTAGTCGCCATAGTAATGATTTCACCCTTTACCAAACTGTACTAATTTTTTACGGGCACTAGTTCAATACACCCTTCCGAGTTGGGCTCATTTATTTGATTAAAGTGAATTCCCTTGAGGAGCTCTCTGAAGTCTATTGCTTCATATTTTTAGATGTGATTTTCAGGCACAAGAAAAAAAGACTTTCAAATCACTGGAACAGTATTACAATTTAAGTATAAAGTGCACAGAACTTTGAGATATTTAAGAAAATTAGGAAAGCAGCAATTTCGTTCATTAGAGCGTTTTCGAGCAAGACTACCCATGGGAATTTCGTCTTGCTTAGGCAAAGTGGAAGAAAAATTCCCAGATATTTAGTGATTCAAAAGCAGTAAACGTCTCAGAAACTGAGTCAAATTATAGTGAAACCATCACTTGCAGCACTTTGGTGAAAGACCTCATTTTAAATTTGTGGATTGCATTAATTACTGACGTTTTATGTAAAAAGTGTGGTCCAGTACCAAAGACGACTCTTTGATTTGCACCCATTTTGTGCTTCTCTATTCAGAGCAAAAATGCATCTTTCCACCTAGCTTAAGGACCCAGGAAGAGTGAATCTGGGTGAGAGGTTAGCCGGTATATCGTGATGAGAGCTTGGTGATAGAGAGCCTGAAAATCTGCAGTTTGTCAATGATATAAGAGATATCTTTGCTTTAGAGGTAGTAACTTAATAAAGTGGGCTGTTGTTCACTTGAAATAACCATTTCAGATAATCAGATCATGAACACCGATACGAGTAGTAGGGAAATTTAACAACATTTTTGAACGACAATAAAATTTTCAAGATATTGCGTCATCTAGTCATCAGTTTGCAGATGCCTATAAGTGGACCGAATGTTTTAAAGTAAGAAAAACTTTGAATTCGATTCTCGACAGCTAGGGTTTTTTGAAAGGAGAGCCGCATAACTCCAAATTGAAGGGACATTTTTGCTATTCTTTGAGTTAACCCACAGAAAACGCCATTTTTGGACGGTGGAAATCATGGATATCGTGAGATGATGTCAGCTGTCAAGTGAAGAGGGCCAGAGATAATTGAGATCAAGAAAGTGGAGTCTACGATTAATTTCTTAGATTTATCAATGGTTAAATAGAAATTAAGTAGAAAGCCAACAGGCTTGATGCTATTTGTCGTCAAAGCTGTTAATTAGTCATAATTCATGATCTGAAATTGAGCACGATTTCAGCACCATAACTAAACAAGCCGAATCATGCAAAAAACAGTTCCTGGTGAAATTTCTTGATTCAGAGACTGTGATTGTGTTATATGTCACCTTAAAAAAGGATATTTAAAAGTGATTTATAGGCCTAATTCTTCGATTGAAGATAGAAAGGAAACGGCCTGCTGTTGGAGCTCTTCTTCGCCGTCGTGAAACTTTAGAAGCGCTTTCTACATGTATTTACGATTTACCTACGTCAAAATTTTTTCTGCATTCTGATAAAACAGAACCAATAATTAATTTTCTTAAAAATCCTCAGAAACAGTCTTGGAACCATGAAATAAGGACACAGGAAGTGAGATGAATCTTCTGTCATCAGAGTATTAAATTAAATCAATTTAAAATTCTATTTTAATAATTTTTTTAAGAAATTTTTTTGATTCTCATGGTATGACATTTATATTCTTGTACCAGGCAGTTTCATCCAAAGAATCCGAAGGCATTTTGGAGATTAAATTTCAAATGAACGGATGAGAGATTATTTTAGGCCGCAAGAAGTGAAGATACTACAGACTTCATAAATGACCAGATGTCTTCAAATACCAGCTTTATTATACATCACCTATGGGTTGAGGAATCATAGTTACCAATTATTCGTAATCTGAATTCGGAACAGAGTAAAATTTGAGTCTCGTGGGTGTATCTCAAAAGCGATGATCAATATAATCGAATAACCACAAGCAGATGAAAAGCGTGTAGAAGAAACTTGGATTTACCAGTTTAATAATGCGCCCCACCCACACGACAAGACGCCAAGTTCAAATCCCCAAAGTAAGCTCACAATTTGGTGGCCACGGGTATTCTGGAATGCTGCCAAGCGTCAAATGAAAAAGGAAAAAAAAACCACAGAGGTTTCGAGGAGTTAAATGTGATTTTTGCTGACGGATAAATGAATACCGGTGAAATTTTAGACAGATAACTAATGGAGAGGCATTGGCTAGTGAGTGAATTCTTCTTGATCGCAATTTGGTAGCGAGTTTGCTTTCAGCTTCGTGGGTAGATGTCGAAAGCATTGCTAGCTCATCATTATATTAGTTGGACAAACTGTAGTAAGCGAAAACAATCAGCAGAACAAGATCTCACAAGTAAGCTCACATTTTGATGGACACGGTCTTCTGAAACTCCGAGTGTGTGGTGCTGAAATAGCATCTAGAATTTCAAGGAATATTAACGAGGATTTAGAGTTTGATTCTTTGATTGTAGGTGAAAAGGCAAACAGCTTTCTGGTAAGGTTCTACTTCAACATCTATTTGTGCTCGAAGATACTGCTGTCAACATAGAGTAAAAGATGACTTTGAAGACCAGCTTCGATTCTCTGAAAGACTTGAAACATCAAAAATGACACACACCAACTTGTCAGAGTAATGTTTCAATGAAACTCGATCGTGGGTGGATGAATGCCATCTAGGTAGCTCCTTTCTTGTACATCGCATGTCTATTGTCGCCAGAATTTTCAATTAGTCATAATCTTAGTTTGGAACTGAGTACGACTGCATCATGATGGGTGGCTCTCTAAAACACTGAGGGCCAATCAGAGCGATGAAATAATCATAAGCAGACGACGAGCAATACTTGGATTTGTAAATTTAATTCAAAGTCCCAAACACTTGAATCTCCCAGTAAAGGATGACAAACTAAAATCTCAGATTCAATCTACTTAAAGGAATAGACGCCCCTGAAGACCAGCTTTGATTCCTCGCAAAAATTGAAACATCTAATAAAGCAGAAATGCAATGTGTCTACTCATTGTTTCATTGTGAATTGCAGGAACATGCCATTCAAAATCGTTTGCGCAGACCGCTATCATGCACGAATTCAAGATTAACGCGTCATAGTGTGGGTGGAGTTTACCATTGCTTGAAGCACTTTCAGTTGCTTTTTGCTGAATTGCTTGTTTGGTTCACAGAGCAATCTAGCACTGCACTAAAAGGCACTTGCTTTGTGGACTCTAAACATGATAATATTGAGAAAAAGTGAATGTATAGTCTGTTGGTGGTTTGAAGATCCACCTATTGTAATACAATAAATGATATAAAACTAAAAAAACATTCTTAGGCAAATTGACTCTGTAATACAGGAAGACAGGAGTGCGTTGCATGGAAAAATGTGTCTTTCTAGAGGTGGTAAACATTGCGAATTCCTGAGTTAGACCAAACGGCTGCCTAAATAAAGATGATTTGAGATTGTTAGACCGAATAAGTCAACTTTTCGCCACCTGGTTTTGTTGGAAGTGATGCATTTTAAGATAATATTAAAAATTATTGGACCTCTATAAACCTAACAGCTTTATTTCCTAAAAAACCTACTTTTTTACGCTAACTCAATTTACTATAAGTAATAAGATTCCCTAGAAATAACATGACAAATTTAGAGATAAATAATTGTCAGTGATTATTTTTGTCTAAGTAAAGCTCTTGTTTTAAATATATTTCTATAGTCGTCTGCAGAGATTAATATCCGCATTTTGCAGGATTGAAACAAAATAAATTGTGTTTTTTTCAATTCATATATGTGAAAATTTCTTTCCAGTGACAAATATACAGTCATTGATAAGAATCTCATTGGTTGAGCGATGCAGAAGCAGTGAATTGGAAGAGAACGAATGGAATCCACGCTATGCTGTTAGGAATGCTATAAAAATTCGACGTTGAATTGGCGTGGGTACAATTTTCGTTTTCATAGACACCGTCTCCGTAAGAAGCTTGCAAGCTTAATTTTTGCCTTCCTGAGACAAACTCACTTAATATTTTGGTTCATTTTTAGGCTTGAAGATGAACAAACTAATCATTTTCGCGTTTTTGGTTGCTACAACTTACGCTTGGTAAGTAGTAATACTGTTTGCCCAAAAGAATACGTTGATTAGAATAGTGTTAAATATACTTGGTATTTTTAGTCATAGTCATAAGGATCATCCCATGTTCTGGTAAGAAGAAGAAGCCATTTTTATCAAATTAAAAAGACAAGGTTTTAAATAACAATATGTTTTTCATTCTCGATAAATCGCAGTCCATACTGTGTAAAGTAAGACTATTCTGGGCAAGATGTGTGCTCTAAATGTTAAATTAACTTGTTCATTCTCTCGTTAGACAAGATTTAATTTGATTTATTTCAATTTAATTTCCATTTCTGTATTCCTTGGATCAAATTGAAACTGCTCTCTATTCGTTTTAGAAAGGGCGATGATTACAACTGGTAAACCTAATTGATGGAGTTGAATTTCAACAGTTATACAAAAAAACTAATAACTGTATACATTTTAGCAAATCCTGGTGAGAAAAATCTTGCTTTTTTGCTAATTTTGTTAAATAATAAATCATTGATCCTGTTTCTTAATTCCTTTTTTTAAAGCGTAACCCTTGCGTAAGTAAAGTGGTAGAAATTTTCCTGAAAGGGTAATGATTTTAATAATATTCTATATCATTTTGCTACAGTTCGGGAGTTACTCCAAGGTAAATGACGTCTTTAATTTGAAAAAGTTTTTAATAAACTATAATAATAATTATCAATATTTTGTTGTCTACAGCGAGAGTGGTTACAGCTGGTGAGTGCGCAATTCGTCGATTTGTAAACTGCAAAAAATGTGTCCACATTCATCTAGAATTATAAATTCTGCAATTTCGCTTGTTTTTTATTGAAGGTATATTTAAAAGTAATTTGTAAATGCTTAATTTTAGCAAAGATTGTGATCTCGAAGATGACCATGAAGAGTAAGTGCCAGTGGTTCTTATTTAATTTTGGTGAAAATCACCACATATCTCACAAACTCATTCTACTTGTTGTAGATATCCCTTCGAATGGTATGACTGATTTTTTGTTAATTTTTATGATTTATTTAAAATGGAACTAAATGAGCAAACCAATTGGATTCTAATTCCAGTGAAGTTTGCAAGGTGAGTCGAGTAAAAGAGAATTTTTTCAGGTTCAAACCGATTTGAAAGGGCAATTAAAAATTTTATGATTTCTCTAGAAAGTTGATGGCGTAACCACAGCATCCACGGCTGCAGGAACCACTTCGAGCAGTCAGGCTGGAACGACTAAACCTACGACTACAACATCATCATCAGAGCCAAGCACGACAACATCCACCACCACCACCACCACTACCGAACCCACCACCACCCCCACTCCCACCGAGGCCAGCCACCACCAGCCACATCCACTGCATCGAACGCATCTCAAGTTCGAAATGCCACTCAGATGTAGTAAGAGTAAGAAGCCTTTCGTAAAACTTGCGAAATTGGTCATTCCTAATATTAAAATTCGAAACTTTCATTTTCCAAATTTTGCAGGAAATAAACAGAACAATTTTGGCTGGAAGCAAAACGTTCTTTCGTAAAGCTGGAATAGATAAAACTCTTCTTTTTTTCTGCAATAATAAATGAGTGTTATATTTGGCTAACTGGTCTTTTTTGAATAATCGAAATCGGGGTATTAAGCAGTGAATGATTGCCCGTGGTCTTGCTGATTGGTAAATTACAAAATTTGCGATAAAAGTGACGTGTTTAAGTAGAGGGTCATTAAGGTGAATTTATCATTTCATCAGAAGAAAAAAATTTAGAAGATTGACAAAATAATCGAACCTGTTAGCTTCTCTCAGCTGTGGCAAGTACAGTTTTTGATTCTCCAAAATCAGTTTATCTTATATCAGCATATTTTAGTAAATTCATTAATTTTTTTCAAAAATGACACCATTATACAATATTCAGTGTTGAGCTAAACGTGGAGGAGGTAAATATAGTGATTGTTTTAGTTCATACAATTATTTATGCAGAGAATGGTAGCTCAGATCCATCTGCCTTTAAATAGGTGCCTTCTAGGTTTGAAGATAGTCCATATGATCTAATATCCTTTTAAATTGAGATGAACTCAAAATACGTCAATGTAAAAAAGTTTTGTCTCCTTGGTAGGGTCTGACTGATATGACTGACAGTAGTCTGGTAAATTTAACATTCCACTACGCAAAACAGAAATAATTGCTAATTTTATGCCATTTTATTAAAACGATAAATTCCATCTGCTGAAAATTCTAAGAATTTTGAATTTGTACTCATAAGAATGTGACTGCTCGCGTTTCCTCATAAGCACTCTTCCGGGCAAGAATAAATAAAACAGAAGGTAGATTTCCTTCCTAACAGTTTGCATAAAGAGAATAACAAAAATTACAAATTTAAACAAACGAATATACTGTTCTTTGAAGACAGTTTTTGAATATTCCTTGAACTAATAGCTTATAGAGAATGTAGTATCGCACATAGGTTTGTAATGTATTCTTTGAAACCAAGAATTTAGAAAAATCAGAAATTTATAACTCAATTTACCAGCTGAAAAATCTTCTTATATTTACTCTCCCTTCTGTTTCTCTTCATAATGAACTAGTAAAAATGTGGCTATTCATTAGAAAATTTATAAATGATTTTGTGGCGGCCAACTGTTCAGCACGAAATGGGCTGAAAGACGCGTCGAACCAGATTTTGGACAGCTGCCCACACTTGTAACCCGATCTTTCAAGTTAATCAACTCCCTGACTCCAATCTAATTCTGGGTCATGCCCCTTCTTCCTCAATAAACGTTCGTCGACCTCTGACAAAAGGACCAGCTTATACAGGGTTGCTAACCCATCCGTTGTAACTTTAAAAAAATTAAATTAGCAAAGCCTCTTTTTGACTGATAATTAAAGACTTTCAGATTAATGCTGCCTGAAACAAAACTGCATATGTTGAGTAATCAGAATGGAAATTTTTCAGTAAAATTAGCTTAAAATTCTTCATTATTAATCTTTTCAACATTTTTCGCCCTTTGATGATTAAAAAATGCGTTAAAATAAGACCATGGATCACTTAAAATCTCATATATTTTAATCTCTTACATCGGGAGTTGGGAATTAAAACTGATATCTAAACAAATTTCTAGAGCCGAAATTATTAAAATTTCACCTCTTGTTCAAATAACTGC